>VZRH01007219.1:9558-20039 GCA_013397555.1 Urocynchramus pylzowi | reverse complement strand
GCCCCCGCACGGAGCGGGCACGGCCGGGGCTCGGCCCCGCAGCTCCTGGGGTGCGCGGCCCGGGAGCGGCGTCCCCAGGAGATACACGGGGATGCAGAATGGGTGCAGAATGGGTGCAGAATGGACGCAGAATGGGTGCAGAATGTCAGGGGCCGGCGGCAGCAGGAAACAGCAACGGCCGAAAATGCAGAATAAAACTCTCTAACTCACCGTGGAACACGCCGTTGTCCGCTAGGAAGTGCCGGCAGTACTGCAGGCAGCTCTTCTTATCCAGACTCCAGTAGCTCATCGTGAGGCAGCTTCCCGCTCACCATCAAAGGCTCTGACCCTGCAAGGCAAACTGGAATGGGTAACTGGGACTTAATTTACAAAAAATGCCACCAACTAGTGCTGGCACTGTAGTTATTTGAGCCCTTTATGCAAAACATTCTGTCGGCTTCACACAAAGATAACAAACGTAGTTCTTGCTCTCCAAAGGTGCCCATCCCCACGGGCGTCCAGGCAAAGGGCACGGACACATCACCTGGATGGAGCCAGAGCTGCACTGGTGCCACCAGCCAGCAACTCCCAGGGTGCTGCAGGGAGCAATGGGCACCCTTGTCACCATCACCCCTCCCAGCCACCGCAGGCCACTGTGGGGCCTGAAGACACGATCAATTTAATCCATTCAGTGGTGCTGTCCCATATTTAACAGGCTACAGACACATCTGACAACACCACAGAACTATAAATCCTACCCAAGTGAAGGTTATAGCAATTAAAAAGGTGACTCAAAGGTAATCACCCCCTGATTTTGAGACCATAGCAGAGTAATGAGGACACAGGGCCCCTGTGCCCCTGCCCCTGGCAGACATTGCCCTGTGGCACTCGGGATGAAATCGCCCATGGACAGGCAGTTTGAGCCTGAGGAGGAGCAGTTACATCAGCCACCCAAAATTAACACTGACGGTTACAGGCTGACACACCAGCATTTCATACTTCTTTGAAGCCATGGAATTCCTAATCTCCTGTCCTGACACCAAATCCTTTCACTGGATCCTCCTTCTCCCTTTGCTATTTTATGAAGTTCAGGTTCTGGTTTCAGCAATCCAGACACCCCTTCCTGTTACAAGCCCACTTTGGTCTCCTATTTTATCTCCCTCCCACCTTCACTCTGGTCAACCCAGCTGCTTGCTCGCCCACACTTAGCACAAACAACTCCAACTGTCTTTATCCAAGCAATTCTAGCAGGATGTAAGGACACTGCCACCCAAATCTCCTCATAAAACTACTGCCAGGGGGCCTTAGTAACAAACCCACCCCCAAATGAAGAGCTTGGCCTGCAGCTCTGCTGAGGGACACAGATCCATTTCATTCAAAACAAAAAGAACAAATAATTTGAAATGCCAGCCAACGGGACTCCTCTGATCCTTGACGACCAGTTTAGCTACAATCAATTCCTGGGGTGCAGGCACCGCACTCAGCTAACAAGGGAACAGAAGAACCTGGAGAACTTTTCTCCTCTCCCCATGCAGCCTCAGTGCCTCAGTGCCAATGCTGATGCTGACTCGCAAGCGTTAGAGACCCGCAGGGCAGTGCCAGCGTGACCCATGCTGCTCCTGCCCCAGAGGCTGTGGCTGCACAGGTGGGGTTTGCCCCTCTCTGAGGGGAGCAGGGATGGTCTGGATGCTCTGCTGCACCTGGGAGCCACACACACCTGTTTGTGGTTTGCTCCATCTTAAAACATCCCCAGGCCCCACTGGGGGGTGTGTTTTGGGTATGGACCGTGTATTGTGTACACTAAAGGCATGTTTTGCCAAACTTTGGAGTCCAAGCAGCAATACCCACTTCCTCTGCCAGGCTTCATCTTCTACATTTCCTGCACTTTCGCCCTCGCCACCCACGAGCTTTCCTTATAGCCTGCACTAAGGCCCCTCTGCCTTAAGTAGTAAGACACAAGCTGTTAGTTACTGTTAAAGCACAGGAATAACACCACAGTCCAGCCTGCTGCCAGGCTTTTTGCTTTAGGCTACAGAAGTCCAAGAGGCCTCATGTTTTAATTAAGGAAACCATATCAAATATTCACCATTAAGAATTTGCACACAATAAAAGCAGATCTTATCCCCCGCCCAGCTCCCACACAGAACCCGTATCACAGGGGAGATTTACAGGGAAATGTGGCTGTCAATACAGCCCTGCAGTGCCTCTGAAAGAGCCCCTCAGCCCCCTCCCCTCCCTCTCACGGCCGCGGCTGATACAATCCTCCTTTGTTCTTGCACAAAGGGTTCTCCCACACCACGGTGGCCCCTCGGAACAAAGGTTCTCCCGGGCACATCAGGGATGAAGGCAGACTCCCGAAGGGGTTGCATCAGCTGACACAAACATCCTACAAGAAAACCTTCCCAAGAAACACCAGCAGTTTTTTGGATAGTCCTCAAAGTTATTTGCTTTACAGGGTTCCAGGAGAGCCCAGCCAAGATCATGCCTTACCCTACAGTACAAAAAAAAGGCAAACAAAATCCCAACCAACCCCACACTTGGGCCAAATACCATCGTTTCAAAGGAACACACACTTAGGAACTTAATTGTATACAAATTTGCATCATTTCAATACAGGAGAAAAAGGAAATTCTGCCTATGCCACCGACTAAAATGCAGGCTGTACCTGTATCACTTATCTTACATGTGTAGAATAAACTATTAGAGTAAAAAGTGTCCATAAGTATATAATTAGGTTTAATTAGGACTGTAACAACAAAACTATTTTGGCAAAAAGTTACCAAAATCCTGACCAGGTATAAATCTGAGTTCAAAACCAGCTTGATAAAGCAGCCAATTCAGAGAGAATTGAAAACACTCCTCACTTTTCCACTCTGCAGGTTTCTCAGCTTGGGGTATCGTTTTCACAATAAGCAAAATTCCTGCAGGTTCAGCCTCGAGCCTGCTGCACTCATTCCAAAAGGTAAAACAATTGGGGCTTCACTACCTGAGAGCAGAGATGCTAGTGCAGCGTGTCAGGAATCCACCTACTTTGTATCTGGATAAAATGTATTAAACTGGAAGTTGAGCAAGGTGTCCATTATGTGCTGTGCAGAAACACAGCACCTTGAGAGAACTGTATTTGCTATTTTAGCTGATTAATTTCCATTAAACCTGTCCAGCTGCCTTATTTTTGGGCTTTGAGCACTGTGTTCCATGAGAGACTCTTTCCAAAGAGCTTTGATTAGTTGTACAGAGCTGTACTTTACAAGAGAGTTATTAATGGAAGGAAACTGATACTGCTCAAGTTATTAATGGAAATAAACTGGTATTGCTTGTTATTAATAGAAGTAAGCTGATATTGCACAAAGTTGGATGCAAGGAATAAGTTAACTTATAAGTTAACTTACATTCATGTGTGCACACATGAATAAACAGTGCAGATACAGACAGATGAGATGAACAGATATGATCCTCTTTGTTATCAGAAAGTGGGTAAGCGCCTCACAAGGAATGTTTCATTCTACACATGCTTTATGAAGTGAAAATTTGATTCTAAAAATGATTTGATTGTAAAAGCAGTGGGAATGAATGTGTAAGGTATTCTGAATGCAGCAGAGGATGCAATGCCCTGCCTGGGTTGGCAGAGATGCTTCTCACAGCAAGAGGCTCAGCACCAAGAACAACACCTGACCCCCCCGTCCCACCGTGTTCTGCAGTTCCCCCTCTCACACAGAGAAAGCCCGTGTGCTGTGCAGGGAAGCAGGGAATTCCCTCATTCCAGGGAATCACAATGCTGTCACCAGCAGCTGCAGGCTGAGCTGCACTCAGCAAAACCTTCTCAGCTCAGGCTGTTGGAAAGGCTCAGCAGGGACCTGCTCTGGAGAGCAGCAGCACAATCTAAATGTGCATCTGCAGTGTTTAACCTGGACACTGAGCAGGTGCCCAGCGTGAAGAGGGAATAAGCACATGGCCAGGAAGGTGTTTGAGCCCAGAGACAGCTCTCAGAGCAGCACACTGAGGGAGCTCAGGAGCTGAGACTGCAGATCGTGCCCCTTCTCACCTGCCCTCTGCCCTGCTGGTGCCCAGGGCACCTGCACAGGTAACAGCAGTGACTCCTTCAGACACCAGGGATCGCTCCTAAAGGCAGGGCAGAGCTGCAGGACACCAGCACTTCCCTCGGACAAAACCACAGCTCCACTCTGAAAGTACATCTTTCAGAGCTCAGATCTACTCAGTGAACACACGTGGGAAGTATGACTTGTAAAAAACTGATTCCTTTCCTTTGCCCCAAATGGTGTATAAAGTTCATGCTCCTGGCAATTAAAGGGAAGTCCAGAAAACACTAAATATTGAGCAGGCTACTGACTTTGGAAGCTTGTGCCCGTTAATGACAAATTTTAGCATGAAAAATAGTTCAGATATACTGGGCTCTCCAAGTGACATAAAGGAAAAGTAAAACAAAATAATAATATTAATTTTTAAAAAGGTAAGAAATGAGAAGAGCAGTTTAGAGTCACACAAAGGCCACCCCAAGTGTGTGGTGGAAATAATGCTGTGATGGAAATGATGCTGTATCGGCCCAGCTATGGCCAGAGCCCTCTGATGAGCTTTAGAAATCTCAGTATGGGAGAGAGGACAGACCATCTGGCTGGCACTAAGCAGCAGGAATAGAGTCCAGAGAGAAAGGCTGGGCTTTAGTGTGGCAGCTGGGATTGTGGTGGGGGCATGCAGCATCTCTGATGACACCATCTCATGTGGGCAGCTAGCTCCCAGTCACTGCAAACAGAAAATAAACACCAAAGGACAAATACTACTTTGAACTTCCCCTGGAGAATCCTGGAGTGGCATTGAAAACCTAAGCAATTCAGCTTCAACAAACCTTCAGTGTTATTAGAAGAGAGGAAGTTAAGTGCTTTAGCTTCAGTTTGAGAATAAGCAAGAGATTCACTTGCTTTCCTCAGGGACAGAGCAAGGGCTGCCCACAGGAGATCACTGGGTTTTCTCTACAGTTTCTCAGCTCAATAAAGAAATGTTCCCCACCAAGCTCTACATCATTTCCCAGGGTGCCACCAGCGCTCAGCAGCTCGGCAAGCACACTGCAGAGCACACAGACACTTCTCCAGGACGTGCTCCCCAGAGCTCGGCCCTTTGTTACACTGGCGTTAGAAATAACAGGTACCGACCAGAGCGAGAGCAGTCATCTGCATTTCTGTTCACACCACAACATGCAACCAGGAAACCTCATGCCCTCACCAACTTCCTTTCCCTGGACCATATTAAAATACTCTGCAGGTTCTCTCCTAGTTAATCAGTAGCCATCAATAGAAACTTCCCAGTCCACATTTTTACTTTCTAACCAAAGTGACAACTCTGGTAGAACAGCTCTCAAGCTTTCAGAGATCAACTCTGCACAAAAAGGGCTGGATTTTTTGAAACAGTATCCACAAACCAAAGAAGTTCTTGGATGAAAAGCTTAGACATAGTTAAACCTAAAAAACACAAATCTGAAGAGATTATAAAACCCTAATATGACAATATTCCATGGGGCATCCACCCATCTGCAGTCTTGGGCTTCTTATTCCACTAAGCCACTAACAGTCACCCAAATATTGCTAAGCATTTAAGCTGGTCTAAATTCATGCAGATTTAGATTTAATTGTCACACAAGCCAGGCTCCAAGGTTCCACACATCATCTGTGCAAATCTCCACTTTAATCAGCATCAAATATCAACATTCACTCAAAATAACTTGCATAAACATTGCCAAAGTTACACATATGGGAGCCAGGCAGAATAGGCAAGGCACACAAGATGGAAGTTCCATACTGCTGACACAAAAATACACTTTTTCCAACAAATTGATATAATTTTCATACTTACAAAACGAAGTTTTACCTACCTATGGTATTAACTGTGTCACTAATATATGGCTACTTTCCAGAGTTAAAGCATCTTGTATGAAACAAAAAAGCTTTAAAAATATCCTCAGAGTTACAATCCCTTTTGAAAAGCAAATATTTAACCATAAATATTACCAACATGGAAAAAACATCAACAGTGCTTGGCAGTAGAAAACAAAACTATCCAGTATGGGACCCTTTTCTTATTTCTCTAGGAACTGGTCTGGAGAAATAAAAGCAGAGATTTTTGCTTGGTTTATTTTTCTGACAGATGAGTTCCCTAATCAAATGTGCCAAGAGGCCAGAACAGCTGTGCTGGCACCACACTGGCAGCAAAGGTGGCTGAAGGGGCAAGCCAGAACAGGAGCAAAGAAACACATCCTGTGGATTTCCCTGGGAGCTACTGGAAACTCAGAATTCAGAGATGTCTAATCAAAGGGGAAAGGTCACAATGGAGTTTGGGATGCAGATACTGCACTTGCATGCTCTTAGATAGATGAGACTTACTGAAAATGCAGATTTTCAGAAATTTTTACTGGGTTTAATCTGGTATTTTGGCTGTTCCCCCAGCAGAGCCCTAAACACATCTTACATTGCTCACCAGATGAAGACAGAGGCTCAGCCCAGCCCTGACTGCATCCAGTTTGGGTCCTGCTAGAGGACAAATTCCCAGGATTTGCTCTTCAGGAGCACAAGGAACAGGCTGGGCTCCCTGCACAGCAGCAGACCAGGGTCTGGCACACAAGTTCCCTGGCACCCACCCCTCCCAGGCAGGCAGGACACGGGGCTGAGCTCCCTGTGCAAAGGACACCTCTACCTGTGCCAGCCCAGCCAGCCCACAGCACCCCCTGCTCCTCCTGGGGCTGTTCATTCCCATGCAGCTTTTGTTCCCAGTCGTTTCCCCACTCCTTCTGGAAGCCATGAAAAGCATGTGTCAGCACAACTTGCTGCTGAGGAGGGCATTAGAAAGGATTTGAACTGACTCCCCATGGCAACGGACCCTGAAAGGGAATTAGCATTTGCTCCCCATTCCTCGAGAAGCCTAAATGGAATTTGTTTTTCTCCTCTTTAAGGAATTATTTGCAGGAGGGCAGCGTGCTGCTGCCTTTAAGGTTCAGCAGGCACAGCTTCAGCTGGCACCTGCCTTGCACACCCTGTTCAGGGTAACACTCATCCCACCAGACATGGGATGGGTAAATATGAGTGAGAGTTTTCCATGTTTTCCTTACACAGACCTCCAGTGCTCTGCACACCTTTCTGCTGCCTCTGCCAATCCCATTCACAAATCCAAATCAGGTTCGCTGCACAGAGAGTTTCAAACTGCAAATGAATGCAGGAGTCTTTCCTGTAAATGAAAATCTAAAATGTACAGAAACAACTTACAATGTGATAAACTGTGGAGATAAAAATAGGACACCTGGAAAGGACTTGTGCCAGTGCATGGAGGCACTGAGGCAGGGACACGGATGACCTGCACCTTGTGGACCTGGCCACTTACCAGTGTGTGTCTGGTTCCTCCAAGGAGTGGGCATTCCACTCCATAAGATCCTCTGTGCCGAACATCAATTAACAAGTTGGTAATTGCTAACATTCCTCCCTTTTTTTTTCCACCTGTGGGTGGAACAAGAACCAAGCAAAGAAGGAGAAGCTCGTGAGGCTCAGCACTGCCTGGTGTGACCCACGCCATCCATCCCAGCCGACACATCTCAGCCACACGCTGGCTCACGCTCGGTGTGCGAAGGAACAGGAACTCCGAGTCAGTTCCAATAAATCATGTCTGTAACAGAGCACACAGCACTCTGCACACACCACTCTGCCTCCACTTGAAGTTTCTTGCAAGCAACCTTGAATTACTTCAGCCTGAAGAGACTCACATGGGCACCTCATGCCAAGACCTGTAACACACATTCCAAATGCCCTTAGAGTGGTTTTACATCCTTCAGTGGTTGACTGAGCCTCCACCAGGGCACGTGGCATCCTCAGCACCCTGTACCCAGCTTCTTCTAGCCCTGCAACAGGCATCTGCTCCAAACTCTGCCCTCCTCTCCCTGCCCCTCCTCTGCACTTCCACTGTCCCTGGGGGACTGTTGTGAGTGCCCATCTGCAGTGCCAGACACTTCCTCGCATTGTGCATCCCCCAACCTGCCTTGCCATCCCTCAGATCTGTGCTCCACATCACTGTCAGCCACCCAGGTACCCCTGGACAGTCCTTCTGTAGTGTCACATGAGCAGCAAAAGGCTCCAAAGTCAGGAGAGCAGAGGGCAAGCTCAGATCCCTGGAGTAACCACAGCGCCCGCCGTGACCGCAGAGACTGGAACGAGAGAGCCACCTTTGTCACAGAAAACAGTTCCAGTTTCCTAAATAAACAAGAAAGGAGGAAAACAAACCCAAAGGAGTACACAAGAGCACACAGCTCCCTGCCGGCCGTTAGCTCAGTCTGGCACCAGCTGACCCCCGCAGGGCTCCACCAGAAGCACCTTCTGCCTGTGGGCTGGGAAGCAAAGGCACATTTGTCCCTGGCCCAGCCCAGACGCACAGGTCCAAACCAGTGAATGCGCTGCCCAGGGAGCCACTGGCTGCTGGCCAGTGCCTCTAACACCTCCCAGCACTACAGCCGCGGCTGCTCAGAGCACGCTCAGCATCTGCCGTGCCGCGAGGAAAACGGCACCAAGCCGCTCGTACAGCACCCGCACCGCAACACACCGAGCACGTTTGCAGCGCTCCTCCGGGGAGCTTCTGAAAGAGCCTCCAGGGCAATTAGCCATGACAGACTCAGCTCCTCTGAAGGCACAGGCGGAAAATGCTGTCCTACTGCAGACAGTACAGCAGGTCTCCAGCAAACCTGGAAACAGACATCTGCTTTCCTAAGTTGGATTTGTTTGTTTGGTTTTTTTTAACATTCAGGCTTGTTTAAACTTATTAAAAAGCCCGGAGCAAATAAACAAAGCAAATCTCCACACCACCACACTACCCCACGTGGCTGTGCCATTAACGTTATCAATTTAAATTGAATTGAATCTTGGGTGACACCTTAGAAAAAACTCAGCTTATTCAGATTTCATTAAAGGAAAACTGTTCCTTTTATAGAAAGATTGTTTTGTACAGCCAACAGAAACACACATCTTAAAGCCTTTCCCAGAAATAAGGAGAAGCCAAATCTTGAACAGAGGACTAATTTTCATTCTGTATTTTGATGCTCATGAAAGTGTTTTACTGCCACGGGTATTTCTTGACAGTGTTTTAAATTACAGATCAGCTCATGCAAAACTGGGAGCTGTTAATAGCAGGTGCCCTCTCCTTTGCTTTTATGGAGCGAAAATTTTATTCTCCTTCTCAAATACCGGTGATTTTGATCAAAGTCATGGCGGGACACCGGCCTCAACGGCTGAAAGGACAGCAGCATTAAATCAATTCCCTAGGCAACCTCCCAAGCCGAGCCCCTATTGTTAAAATAATGAGTTGTGCACCACTTGATCCCAACCCACCAGCTGATCCCCATTTTTATAGACAATAGGTAGCACAGAACCAGAAAGCACCCGTGAATGGATCATTTCTCACAAATCGCACATCTTCAGCTGATAGACCTTAACATTTCTTTCTGTAAGAGCCTACGGGCATTTTTAAATGTAGGAAAAGAGCATCCTTCAGAGTTCAAAGCAGATTTTATAAAAGTAGCACTCTCAAACTTATTCCAGGGACTGATGCTTAAAGAACCAGGAAGACTTTTTAACAGCGTGCATGCACTCTGCTGCCTCTCACCTCCCAAAAAAACCTGGATTTTCTTTCCATATCCCACATTATCTTTAAATCAGGTGCCTCACTACAGGGTTGAACCCTGCCTCTCTTCAGTACTGTTACCTGCAATTATTCTTTCACATTTCAAAACAAACACCTTAACTTTTCTTTCATTTCCTAAGTTTTGCAACATGAGGGCCAGAAGTCCCAAGGACAAGTAAATCAGGAGGGCCCCCTGAAAACAGGCAAACATTGTGTTTTATAACTCAGGAGTTAAAGCACACTTTAAACAAAGAGCCTATGACTGGTCTATCAGATAAGGCTTATATCTTTCTCCCTGGAATTTAATAACACTTCTTCTAAAACACTTTTTGGCCAGCTGGAGTTGAAGTTCCCAGAATTGCACAGAGTAGCTTAATTACAACAAAACGTGCATGGAGTTTAATCCCTACCTCACTGTATTTCATTTAAAAAACAAATGCTTTACGGAATAGGCAATTAGAAATAAGGTATTTTTAGAAAGGACTCGATCCAGCGCGAGGTTTGACTCTTCTCAGCACCGTCCCAGCCCCATCCAGGTGGGGACAGGCGCGCTCCCACTGCTGGCTGCTGTCCTGCGCTCCTCAGGGGGGTCGGGATTTTCCACTAAGCCTCACTGAGCACGGGCTGGGCTCGCTCTGGGGCGAGCCAAGCGGCTGCAGCTCGCTCCGGTTTCCCTGCCCGCGGCCCAGGTGCTGCCCTGGCACCGCCGCGGGGCAGCGCCGCCCCGGCGCGTGGCGAGCGGGGGAGAGCGGCTAGAGCTCGTCCCGGCCATGCCCTGTGTGTCCGGCAGCACAAACACGGCCGAGGCACGGCGGCGGCGGCCGGGGGAGCCCCGGAGCGGC
>VZRH01007216.1:32686-54947 GCA_013397555.1 Urocynchramus pylzowi | reverse complement strand
GAAGGAGGGATGTATCAATTGGAGGCACCCAATAATGGGGAGAAGAAGAGTGGCCACCAGAACACGTATCATTGCCACCTATGGCCCAGTCACTTGGGCCCAAGACTGATCATGGGGGTATAGGACACCAATCAATATGTTAAATAGAATCATAAGACTACAAGCCCTATTAGAAATTATCTCCAATCAATCCGCTTTAACTATAGACCTCCTTAATGCTCAATCACGGCAAATGAGAACAATGATTTACCAAAACCAGCTCGCTTTAGATTATCTCCTAGCAGAAGAAGGAGGAGTATGTGGCAAATTTAATTCCTCAGAATGCTGCAGTGAAATCGATGACCATAGCGAGGTAATCACAAACATAACAGCTAACATTAGAAAACTAGCCCATGTTCCTGTCCAAAGGTGGACCCCTCTATTCCACTCTAATTGGGGAGATTGATGGGATAATCTTCTAAAAGGGAATTGGTGGAAGAAAGTCCTAATTATTCTAGGTGGTGCACTAATAAGTATTATTTTCCTTCCTTGTATGATCCCATGCCTCATCCAGGTTATTACGAGGATGGTACTCAACTCCCTTGAGCTCAGCTTAAGAACTGGAACTGGAGGAAAGAATGATAACGTTAAAGACATTTTACTGTTACAAGAACGAGAAGCTGGAGTTACCACAGAACCAAAGACTACTGAATCAGCCACAGAGATATATAAGAGATACCAGAGATTGAGACAACTATATAAAATTGAAGAAGAGACTGTTTAAAGACTGTTTAAAAGACTGATTGAACTGTTAAAAACAGAAATGTTGATGCAGGCTAAAGCCTGATCAAAGTTTTAGAGGGGGGAGTTTTTTGGGTTTGGTGGTTTTTTTTTGGTTTTTTTTTTTTTCATTTATTATTGGTTTATTTAATAACTTTCTTTTAAAGTAAGAATTACATTTGTAAGTGTGCATACATGAAACAAGACTTGATTGTGTGAAAACACCAGGCTTTGTGAGATCATGCTAACCGGATTAAAGAAACAGAAATGTCTGATGTGAGATAAATCTGTTTCAGTATCAATTGCCATTGCTGATAGATCTTAGTTTCAAAAACTGTTTCCTATTTCCATATCACTGCATGAAACTGTCAATTAATTTTGAAATTTTCCTTCTTCCATTTTTAATTACATGAAATAAAACTATCAATATACTACCCATCACTCAGTAATTGGAACTGTTAACATTTTAAAGTTTGCTTGTGAAATTACTGTATAATTATTTCTTGCTCTAGCAGAAGAAATTAAATATGTTCCACTGTGAGTCAGAAGACTTGACTGCAAGTTAGAAACTTTGACACAATATTGTGTAGCTATTGAAAAGTTTGAATACATACGAAATAATTTTCTTTACCTCTGTGCTCCAAAATTGTTTCTACAGTTCTAAGGCTGTTCCTCTCAAAATTGGTGTTACAGGGCAATAGACAAACCAATCACACATAGGGATCATGCATTTCATACTACATCAGGTCAGGGAAAAGCACAACACATTCACTGTGAAAATGAAAAACAGGAGGCAGTTGTATCTTAGGGTCTGTCTTACACAAAATTCCAGTTCTCATTCCCATTTAAAAAAGGGGGTTATGGAGAGTGGAAAAAAATCCTCTATTTTAACTTATTACTACTGAAGTACATGTGCACCTCGGTTTTTTAACAGCAGTTTCCTCTTGGAAGCAACTATTTGCATTTCCAACTGTTGTCTTTCCTGCTGGACAGATCTTTAGACAGTGTTATTCAGGCTGAGGATTTGCATGGTTCCATCCGTCTGAAGCACAGCTGTTCCAGCTTGCACAGGTACCTGCCCACACAAGCAGAGCAGGCAGAGTGTGGCTGAGCGGATCAGAGCAACAAACATTCCACCCTCCCCGGAGAAACCAGGAGCGAGGGCCAGCGCACTCTGTGGACAAACGACACATCTTAAAGAACAGTCGTGTGATGTCTACCCTTGACAACAAGTCCAGGCAAAAAGGAGGGACATATATTTACTCTAGGAAGGGATTTTCCACTGGCATACACAGCACATGGCATGGGAAGATGACAAGGAGCCAAGGAAATGTGTCCGTGTGAGCGCAGGCTCCCCTGTGCAGATCCATCGGCCCAATGCTGCAGAGCAAAGAAAGGCTCCTGTCCCTGCATAGTGGCACTGCCCCACAGCACACCAGCACACAGCTGCCCAGGGACATCCCATGCCCACGCCATGCCACGCCACAATCTACCTCAGGGAAAGCCAAACAAAAGCTTCCTGTGTTTGCCCAAGGTGCTCGGTGCCATGCAGGGACGCTTCCTTGGGTTCTGGCTCTTGTGACTGTGCACAGTCATTGCTGATGTCACAGAGAGTTCAGAGATCTGTGAGCCTTCATTTCCCTGCTCAGAGCTCCATGTCATTCCTCCAAGAGTTATTCTTGTGTTTCAGCATTCCATAATAAGTCTTTCCATATCTGAGTTTTCCCTTCACTGCTTGCAAACTGACATTGTTTGAAGTCAGCGAAGCAGAGAATGCAAAAGACTGAAGTAAATATAGCTAGAGCTAGACTGCCTGCCTGATTTAGCTTCAGAAAAGGGGGTGGAGAGACAAAAAGCTGTGAAAATTACACACATTACAATGCTAATTAAACCTTGTCTCTTCCATCTCACTAGAATATTTCAAGTTTTCTACAAACTGTAGCTCAATACCAACTTCAGAGCAATCTGTCACTTCTAAGCTTCTCAAATATCCAAGTATAGACTTCTAAGCCTAAATTTAGTCACCTATTTTGAAAATTTTTATCCTGAAAAGGATTCTGGAGGAAGCTTCTCAATTGTAAATTAGGGTTTGGGTGCATGTTCAGACTGAAGCAAAAAACATAATTCAGGAGCAGAGCTTGTTAAAATGTCTGTACATTAGATCTGTGCTTTTAATCACACATTCTCACATATTTTTAAAGGGATGTAAGATTTGGGATTGATGGGGTAGGAAATACAGAAGAGTGCATTTTGGAGAACTTCTCCCACATGAGAATAAAAAGATTGCTCTGCTTGGTTTTGAAATACTAGTAAGAAGACACATCAAGTCCCATAGGAGAAGTTATCCTTAATTAAGCAGTACAAAGCCATCTGTGACAGCCTGGTTGATAAATCACAGCAGAGTGGCTGACTACAACTACAGCAATAGAACAAAAAAAGCCTTAAGTAGCTGGATATGATCAACATTCAGAGATAGAAAAAAACCATCTTGCACATGCAAAAGAATGCCTTGGTTTTGCTGCTCTTTAGGACCAGAGTTGGTCTGGAAGAACCAACTTTCAGTAAACATTAGAAACAATCCGTGCATCCTGTGAGTTGCATATTAAATAACACTGAAAGCTCACATTGGAACTTAAACTGTTTGGAGAAAATCATGGAAACTATGCATGGAGAGGGGCCAGAAAATTATCTGAATCAACGAAACTGTAAATGGAACATACTAAAAGGAGACCCAACTGCTGAAGCAAATTTATTTCCACTGAGAAAACTAACCCCTACTTTTAAAGTAATTTTCTACTTTTTCCTGAGTTTTGTAAGATCCTTCATTTTTGGCAGGATACCTTTTGCTAATTCAGCATTTTTAGCATAACTGCTGGATTTGTGGAAAGTTCTAAATATGAGCAGAATACAAGATGCAAGCCCTGAGGAAGAGCTGAGGACTGGCTGCTAAGCCAAGTCCTGTAGCTGGACTCCTGAATTAAAGCTCTCCCATTCACTGCCTTTGTCACTGAACATATGCAATGCTGAATGCTTGCACAGCAGATGAGCCCTAAAATTTGGGTTGTTTATAGAAAACACTTTTACATTAGACTGAGGATGCCTGAGTTTATTTGATTTTAGTAAATAACATTACACTTTTAACTGTTTTATTATCTTAAAATAGCAGAAGTTTAGGACCTTTTAAAAATGAAGTGCATAGGAATTTCAAATTGAACATCAGGCATTAGAAACCTGTCTCTTCTTTTCCAGGGAAAACAACTGGACACCTACAGATCCGTTTTAAGCTGCTCTTTAAATTATAGTCATATTTTATACAGTGAGTAAAGCTGTCAACTCCTGACCTCGCAGAGCAGACAACCAGACAACTAACTAAGACTTTTGCCTATAATGAATTGCAAAAGATGGATTCAAAAACAAAATTGTTTAGGCCTAGCTTTAAAATTAACTGAACTATGGTTCAACTTGCATTATAAAATGTGAATCAAATTATTTTGTAGGTTTCCCAGCTTGTTTCAATACTCTTTCATCACAGTATGTTCAGACTGTTCTAACCAACATCATGAAAGCCAGACAAGGTTCCTCCTTGCTGCCACATTCCTGCTCATGACTCTGCAATGGGGAACACAGCAGAAGGAGAATTTAGGAGCATTGTGGTGGAGAATAAAACCTGGCTTCCAGTTTCCAAGTCACATAGTCCATGAAGACAGATACAAAACCCCCAAACAAACCAGCTTTTAGGGCCTGGCCCCTCAATCTTTTCCACCCAAACAAAATCTCATGTGCATGTAGGACATTGTTCAACTCCAAGTCAGTCCTGCTGTACAGGGATTTGTACTGACCAGAACAAGCCTTTGGTCGTTCAAGTTCACATTTTCTTCACATGAAAATCACAGAGTCAGCTTTAAATGTCTGGGGGAATTGCAAGGGGTTGCTACAGCTAAAAGATCACCCACCTGAGAAAGAAAAACCTCAAGATTCAAAGAGCAGGTTTAATGTAGTTTGCAGTGGAGTTAAGGCCTGTTCCTGCCATCCCAATCACAACCATATCAATAATGAATGCGTGAGACACTGTGGCGAGTGCCCAGCTCCCCCGCACTCACACTATGCCAGAAGGGAGGACACACACTGGAAATGGATGTTCTGGGACACACAAAAGAGACTGTCATTACCCCTTCCTCTACTGAAGAAAGAGGATGAGGAGCTCACACTGCTCTTAATGTAGACCGGGACCAAGATGTATTTAAAGGTTACCAACCTGTTTAAAGCGGTAGCAAATTGCTGATTTACAGAACCCCATGATCTGTTGTTGACCTTAGCAACCCACAAACAAGGCAGGGACCATCGCAATTCCTGTGTCAGGTTTACAATTACTCACATGAATATATAGACAGGGTACTCTGGCCAGCATTAGAATAAGAACAACACTTTCAGTTGGTGCTTTTTCCCTGCCGGAAGTGAAATATATCTTCGTGATTGCAGACATAAGCACACTGGCTCAGACCTTCAACTGGACTGATAAATGGTATGGTGGTTTTCCAAATCTACTGGGACAAGTCAGGTGACAAACGATTTCCATTAGCTTCAGCAGAATGGAAACAAAACAGATCAATACAAATTATTTGCAGCAAGTTTGGATCATAAATTTCTTTTTGCCCAGTTCCATCATTTTAAAATAGAAGCATTCTCCCCACACAGTATGAAAAAAGGCAGTAGTGATCCAGAGACTTGATCATTCCAGTTACAACAAATTGCTCATGATTTCAGCTTGGAGTGTTTTTTAATCACTACGTGATACATAACGGTACTTTTTAAAATTATGTCAAACAATGAAAATTGTAATTACCTTATTATTTTTGGAAACGGAATTGGATCCTACTGTTATGTAAAGCCATAACAGTCTTAAATTCTACTTTTACTTTGCTAAAATTACCTGTTAATTTTACTTTTCCCCTTCTTTTGTCTATAACCATTTCTAAACCCTGTTTATGAAGGATATTTTGGGAGTCACCAATTCTTGTATCTTTGAGATCAAACAAGAGATTATGAGCCTGTACTGCAAAGTACAGCTTGCACATAGCTCCTTGTTCTACATAGCTGATTATACTAACTATTTAACAAACTAGAATCCCAAAATATACTCATCTTCTGTACTGTAGGGGAGATTCACTAATTTATGAATCCAACGTTATGAGTAAATCATCTGTACTAATGAAAAAGACATTCACAAACAAAAAAACATTCAGTGAGGCA
Source organism: Urocynchramus pylzowi (assembly GCA_013397555.1). Taxonomy (NCBI): domain Eukaryota; kingdom Metazoa; phylum Chordata; class Aves; order Passeriformes; family Fringillidae; genus Urocynchramus; species Urocynchramus pylzowi. Next base: position 48,938 of record VZRH01007216.1, on the reverse strand, counting down.
GGAAAACCATAAATTCCTTCAGGGCAGGCTCAGTGTACCCCACTTTCAGAGGTACATAATACACTTCTACAAGACGTGTTCTGGGGAAAATTGCCTTGTAAATAGTTAATGTAGGGCCAAACAAATACAGAATTTTGTTATATGCAGTCATATTGTCTTGATATTTCTATACAGTTATCAATATTGATGATATCTCCTTAACTAGCTCTAACCCAGGGTTCATTTTCATGCCATAGCTGGTTCCACAGGTTCATTCTTAGTCACAAATGGAAAACTAAGTAGTCTCCCTTTCAGATTCAGTGCATTGCCTTTACCTCTTTTATCACCAAAAAAAAACCCCAAAAAACAAAAAACAAAAAACAGACGGAGAAAGTTGTCTTTTTTCTATATTAATACATTAGTAGAATGTTTCAAAACATTTCTCCTCTTGACACAAGGGAAGGAGTATTGAATGCACAGTGACCCCAACGTCTGAGAATAATGTGCTCTGACTCCAATGATTTCAGAATGCTGAACAATTGCTTTATTAAACTATACTATATTACACTAATACTATATTATAACTATACACTAAAGAGATACTAAAAAGATACTAAAGAAAAACCTGTGACTGTCTCTGACAGTCAACACAGCTTTAACCTAATAGGCCAATTAATATAAACAATCATCACCAGAGTCCAATTAACAAATTCCTTACAGTAAACAATCTCCATAACACGTTCCACATGTGCCAAAATGTGGAGCAGCACAGGAGCAGCAAGTAAAGATAAGAATTGTTTTCTCTTCTCCAAGTTTCCTCACTGCCTTTCCCAGGAAATATCCTTGGGAAAGTTGTGCCTGCTGCTCTCTGTGAAGAGAGCTGCTGCCACAAAGGAGGTGGGTGCAATTTTCTCCTCAGGACTGCTACACAACACCCTGCATGAGGGCACATCTCCACCTGCCTTGTCTCAACACTTGTCCTTGTCTCTTGCTTCTCTCCAGTCAGAAGTCACACAAATAGGCTGCTAGGAGAAAACAAATCTTTCCCTGATATAAGGCAATCCGGCCTTTTCATTTTTCTACTTGACAACATAAACCAAAGAATTGCTATAAATCACACGTGGATTTAGTCAAGTGGTGGGATCCTATCTAGAAACAATGCTTAAGAAATCTGAACTGAATCAAAACAGTATCATGGGTTAGATGATGTGCATGAAATACTGTCATCTATTGGTATATACTAAATATTTTTCTGGGGAAAAAAGTTCAGCAAAATGTGATTTTAGAATTTATTTAAATAAACTAGAGCAGTCTTAGCTGAAAGCTGTCTAATTATCTGGATGCTAATTAGAATCGAGTAGCCTCCCCTTCAAAAGGTAGAATAAAAAGCTAAGAAAAAATATATTTTACTTAAGACAGAATTTCACCAATATTGCACAATGCTCTGTGCTGTAAATTAATTCAAATACAAAGCACCATTAATCCATGAACACTAAGAAACCCAAATTCACAGATACAGCACCTGACGAAAACCCACCTGCTGTTGCATTTTCAAATGGGATATGAGAGGCATTAGCATTTATTTAATGTGGAGAAAGCAGAATGGATTTTAACACAAATTTCTGGTGTCATGATGAGATTTACTGTTGTACTTAGATTTTACCTCCCTCTCTTCCCCCTTGCTCCCCAAGGTTTCTCAGCAAAGTGGGCTTTTTCGCATGCACAGCTTTTCCCATGTCTCATCTGAACACAGAAGTGCAGGTTCTGTACCCCCATTTCAGAACAGGTTACACAAACCCCTCTTCTGTAGCCTGCTGAACACCCGAGCATGACACTGGCTTTCTGTGACTCAGGTACTGCCTTGACAAACCCTGTGACAGCTCTGCTTTGCAGGACACTTTAAGGACATTTGTTGAGGAGTTTCCCTTAAGAGTCATCTTTGGGGCACTATCCCGCCCAGTACCTGCTAAAAAAATCAAGTAACACAATGCAGACAGGTGGGTTTAATTTCACTATTTCAATCTGTCAGGAAGCACAACGTACACTGGAGGGTGGGGAGCATCTGTGTGCTGTCCATCAGTGTTATTCTGGATTTCCCCACCCCCATTCACCCCTGGTGCTCTTTTTCGTTCAATCCAATTCAAGTAATTTTACTATTTTAAGTCAAAAGCTCAGATTTTTTAAATTCCTAAATTGATCCAGATCATAGAAATTAACTTCTACCCCAGCAGATATGTAGTGAAAAAGCAGTTAATCCAGTCCACAGTATTTCATCAGTAGCTTTAACATCCAGGAAGAAGGTTTTTAAATCAGTTCAGCAAATGTCAGCTCACTGTAATGCACTACAACAAGGAGACTGAGTAAAATGCAGCCATTTTGAGCATTTGAGAGGCAGTGATCAGGAAAACAATAATGAATTGCAATGTGTATTCTTACGCCCATATAGGAATAAATGCAATGCCTATACCACTAATGCTGATACTTCATATTTGAACTGTGGTATTTTTCAGCTTTGTAGGTGTGTGGGGGAGATGTGACAAAACCACCAACAGAAAGGACTGCGAGAGGCTGTCAGCTTTTCTAAAAGCCTCCATTAGGCTTCCATCTTCACAGGAAGGGAAAAAAAGAAAAACAGAAAGAAGAGATGTGCCTCTAAAATGGTGAGCAAATGGTCACTTTAGGACTGCAGCTGTTTCTCTCTGCAGGAGGCACAGACAAGACACCAGAAGAATATTTGGCAAAGATGTTCAATACGTAGAGAAATACATAATGTGTGATCTATGGTGCTATGCTTTCCCCTTAAACAAATCCCATTCCCAGATGGCCTGCAAGATATTAAACTATTGCTTATGTTTGCAGTTCCAGCTGGAGACTGTATATAAACAAAACTACTTCTGTAAGTCTCTTTGCAGTACAGTAGAATGTTTATTCTTACTTATAAATAAATCCCTTGAACAACATTAGATACAGAGAAATACAAAATACATCAAATTTCAACACTAACTTATCACTTCACTGCAGTTATTAAAAAAAAAATAAATAAAGCAAGGAAAACATCCCTTGGTGCAGCCTACTAAAAAGAAAAATCAGGGATTCTAACTAGGTCCTAACTGCCCTCCAGGCTTTAGAAGACTTCTCCAAACACCAATCCATAAATGAAAGCAGAAACAAAGACCCAGGAAACTTCTCTATTTGTAACAATTTAATGAATAACTTTATTAAATACACCACAAAGCATACAGCCTTTGGTACTCTAATTGGTTGCATAATCTTTAATTCAACAGTTGCACCTAAAACAAAAAAAAGGTGGGAAAACCACACTCTGCTAGAAGAATTCTTTGGGTACAACAGATATTTGGAATTGCTGGGCTCCTAATTAAGTTTCTGTTAACATACATAAGGGGGGAAAAAAGCGATGTCAGAAGACAATATTGAAAGCATAGACTAGATCTAGAGACAGCCAAGTATTTTAAAGGAATTAAAAGACAGAAGAATACTAAAAATGTCCTTGAGACAGCAAAATCTAGACTCAGAGAGTAGGAGCAGCAATGACCTCTCCCATCAGTGCCATATCAGCAGCCAGTGACAGAGGCAGCTGGCCAGTCACTTGACAGCTGTCCACTCTGGGGACTGCAGGAGAGGAAAAACAGGTTAGACCATGAAACTTAAGAGAAATCATTCTCCACAGCTTTATTTAAGGGTGAGACCTGATTAAAAAAGGAAGGCCCTTCCTCCCAAGTGGTATGGAAAGTCAGCCCTATTAAGCACAATGCTTCTTCTCTCTTCTAATCTGTGTTATGAAACTCAGCTGCATCCCCCAGGCCTTCCATAAAGCAACATTAACAGTTCTGTGTTGGGATCTTTGAAGGTCTTTTCCCTTCTGTAAACTTCTGATCCTGCTTTTACTTTCTGCCGTTCTGGATTCTGGTAATCCATCTGCTTGTTCTCTGCTGCTTTCCTTCATTTCTCCTCAGAGCTCTCCAAATAAAAGGCTATATCAAAGCATGGAATTTCACACTCACAGTGCTCACTTGTTTATTGACAGGCGTTCAAAGCCCATTCCAGAATCTGGAACTGTACACAGATGTTAGTAACACATACATGTGTAAATGATGGGCAGAAAAAGCCACACAGTTGCTAGACTAGCTATGGGACACAACCCATTCTATCAGCCTGGGCTTAGGGGAACACACTGGGGCATTCCTTGACACAGGAGGATATTGAGTGCTCTGCTAAGTTGCTCCTCTATTTGTTCCCATCCCTTTCTGCTTCTTCCCTCTCCTCCCCTTTTTTTGTTCCTGCAGGTTAGTGTCTAACAGCCATTCTTAGAACTCGCAGGTCATGCAACTCAGAGTTAGTTTTAGCTTTACAGACAGGCACTTTTTACATTTTTTTTTTTTGGATGCTAGCCTCTTCCTGCTCATTTTACTTATGCTATTCAACAAATTAGTATAACAAATCACTATAGGTATGGTAAATAGATAACAAAGATTAAAAAATACAGGGATTATTCTACACATGTTCTGCTTAAAGCAGTAAATCAAATGAAGGCTTCCATCAACAGAGAAACCTCAACTCTATGAACAGCATTTAGCAGAACAGATAGCGTCCATCCACTTTCATTACTTTTTTTGAACAGAAGAGTGACTTTCAATTTACATGTATAACTAGCATTACCATACAGATACAGCCCATGCTTCCATTTGTCTAAATTCAATTCTACAAAATATTTACTGGATGTAAGTACCACTTCAGGCAACTGATTGTCTCCATTTTCCATACACCTGTAATATCTCTTTTGGCATTTGCTGCACTGCTAAGATGATTGGGATCAAATATTCTGAAAATTAAGACTGATTTTGCAAGAGCGCTTTTAGTCATTACTTAAAATGTTCTCGTAACCTTATTACACTCAACGATACATTCCAAATTCATTATTTTATCTAGACTGCAGCATATTTAGGTTCTTTGCCTGAGTCTGTACATCTCTTCTGACAGACAAGGTCTGAGCTGCAGGCAGCCCAAGGACTTCAAGAATCTGGGAAGTATGTGGAGCTTTGTGCCTTGGCCTTCCTTGTAGCTCTAGTGCAATACACCAAACTTCAGATGGACACTTAGAAAAACAACAAAAAAAACCAAACAAACAAAACCATTAAACCTGACAGACCACCCGAAAAACCCAAACCTTACAATTAGCCACCTTACTTAAACACAAAAGCCTTTGAAAATCTTGTTCATTAGCTTATGTCAACCCCAAACTGCAGTTTTTCAATTTCAGGTTTCATTTGCAGACAGAAAAAGTTCCAGTGCATGATTTATCTCTTATTTCACTGCTGCAGCTTTAAATAATCCCTAGGAAATGCCAGGATCCCTCAGTTGCCATTTTCCACAGGTCAGTTGCTATTGTTCACTCACCTCCTGAGCCTCCAGTACCCACGAGTCCTGACTGCACCACAGGATCTCTCAGCTGGCAGAGAGCAAAAACCCTGACTCCATTCTCAGCTTCTTTAGGCAAAACCATTGCAGAAGACCTTTTCAAGTTTAACAAGGATATGAGCCTTGCTCTAGAGTAAGGAGTTGCAGCAGGCACTGGCCAGCAGCTAAAAGGAAACATGACCACAGCCCCATCCCAGCAGGACCCAAAGTAACAGGGAAGAGATGAAAACAAACAAACATCCACATATGTGGATGTGACAGTATGGTCAGAGAGAGAGAAACCTAGATAAGTTTTCCCATGAATCGGTCTGGGAAGCTTTAGGGAGCTGGAGAGAAATAATGATAATCAAATATTGAACAATGTGCAGGTGGTGGTTTTTAACAAGTTTTTTTTTTTCTCATAAAGTTGTTTACAGATGAGTGGCTGCTTAATTAGGCAATCATGTGAAATGTGTTGATTAAATGACCAATCAGGTCCACCTGTAGCAAACCAAGGTACAAAAAGGAGAGGCTTGACTAAACAGGCTGCATTTGCCATTTGCCTTCTGATCTGACTCTGTGTCATTTCTGACTCAATGGTGACACATATAGAAAACTAACAGAGTAATAAAATACCCACGAACAACCTCAAAGCATAAACCCCCATAATTTTATACCACACCTCAAGACAGTAACATCCCCACCAGTGCAAGCAGCCTTCTCTTTCCCAAGCCCTGGTAGTGAAATTGCTATTAAAATGAGGGTACCAGAGCCACAAGAGATTCAACTCCTAGCCCTTCCCCTTGCAGACACAGAGGCCATCCCCACAACCTTTCCCACCAGCTCTGCCTGTGAGCCCACAGGTCCTTCCATACCCCAAATAGCTGAATTTCAGTCAGCATTCAAAACCCAGCCTGCTGGAATTTACTTATTTAGCTCTCAATGACCTGAGCATTTCACAGCTGCGGTTCTCCTGCCTTTTTTCCCCCTCTAGCTTTACCAAAAAAAACCACTTTTCAATTCAGTTCTTTTAGCTTCATTGCCACTCTCCTAGGAAGCCACTACCTTTTTGACCATCTATCCTGAACTAAAACAACCCCCTGCAAACCAACCAAAAAAGCCCATCCAGCACAAAACCAGCTTTGCCTTTGTCTTCTCTAAACCAGGGATGTGCAACACTTGGATTAAACAAAAGCCTTTTGTTTTATTAACTATAAAATCACTTCAGTTTAAGACATCTCATACTTCTGCAAGGAACCCATGTTAGTATAATTCTACTCCAAATCAGTCCTGTTTGACTTTGGCAAATGATCAGTCACTAATTCTTCTGTTTTCTACCCCTTAAAGCCAATTGTTGTGTTAATCAAAGCATCATAGGTAACATCCTACTGATCACAAAAAGACATGGAAAAGTCAAGCAGCTCTATTGATCTGTGTGAGATCTTGCTGCCAGCAGAGTACTGCAATCACCCCACACTGAATTCTTAAACACAATGGCATAGGTACACTTCAGCTGGTGTCAGCTGTGTCACCTACACTAGCCCAAGTCAGTCCTCACAACACACACCAACATCCAGAAATAACAGCAGCTGTGAAAGTCTGCTTTAATCTCTCCATGGATTTGGGATTTCTTTGGTAACAGTACTTGCAATTAGGATTAAGTACAAATTCTGCTTTGACAGCCTATCAAATGATAACCAGCATAAAGCACGGCAATAAGAAGATGGAGAAGGGCATGGGTCAAACTGCTGCTCATTAAATTGGCTGGATTTCCACGCTGCACACACTCAGCATTAGCCACAACCTCTAAAGCCAGAGCAGCCAGCATTATTCCTAGCATAAAAAGCAGTCAGCCTGATCACTGAACACATATTGGTCATTTCAACAACATGAAGCAGCAAAGCTGGGCACTGAAGAATTCTAATCTGCAGAGCAATATTGACTGAGCATAAATCTACAATGAAGCCTTTGGCTGGGGATAAGGCTGCTGGAAAACACAGCCAACCCAACTGCACCAAGAGCATCAGCAGCACACTCCCTTCACAAAGAAAACATAAAGACCTTTCCCTGGCAGAGACCCGCGGCTCCACTGCCTTGGCTCCTGCTGTCCTAGCAGATCCCATGGCCACCCAGAGGCCAGAGCCTGTGCTGGTGACGCTGCTGTGGCACGGAGAAGAGCACTGCTGAGCGCTGACACCCCTCGTGACAGAGGCGCTTTGCCGCATGTGCCACGCGCTGGCCAGGATGCACAAGATGCAGTTCATATTTGCTGGCAATAAAGCTGTTTGAGCTGGGTCATTTACTTTCTGGCTGCTTCATTCCCTGCACATACAGTTCCATGAATACAGCAATGCTCCTCAGTCAGCTTTCCCATCAGTGAGTCCAGCTGTGGAAATTGCACTGCTACCCAGAGATGCTATCAGGATATTATGGCCTTTCAAAGCACAGCTGACAAACTGCAGCTTTCCTGCTCCATTCTCCTCTCATTGGCATCATGAATGAGGAATAAATTGGCATATGCCAGAAGACTGGTATTAAATTTAAAAACCCAAAAACTCATCATTCCCTGTCCCCTAAAAAGCACACAAACAAAAACACAAACTAAGACATCAGCTACAAATAAGTCAGTAAAAACACTCACATGAAAGCACGCAATGGAAATACAGAACCACAACAAATTACTTGAGGTCAAAGTAAAACCTACAATTTCTGGTCACTCCAGAAGTCTCCATCTTGCCACAAATAAATATTTTAAATATAAATGCTAGTGGAAGGTTCCCAAAATTTAGCTCAAGTTAATATGCCTTTTGTTTGATGTTTGCCCTGTTGAGAGACTAAAGTCTTTTTAGAATGATAACTGTGATGTTATCTTTTTTTAATGTCTATTGAGAGTAAAGCAGCTAATACATGTAAACAGAACTAAGGATATACTCATTCTTATTATAAATGGATTTGGACTCTGAGTGCAAAGGAAAACAAATTATATTCCCTCAACAAATAGACCCTTGATTACCTCCTAGCAAGACCTAATCTCCACACCAACTCCCAGGGCTCTGTGGAAGAAACTGTGCAAGGCCAAACAATGCAAAGTCAGTGGATTCCTTGCATTTTCCCCCACATAAAAGAGGAGAATAAGATACCTACTGCATCATAATATCCCATCTTTTTTAGAAAGTGACGATAAAAATACACAAATCTGCATCCTGGGAGAAGTGGAGAGAATCATATTTGAACAGTTGAATTATTTTATTAGCTAAGAAGTGTGTGAACCTTACTTGGCTTTTTCACTGCCGATTCTTTAGCACCAGGAGTGAAATTCAGCCCTTGTGAGAATTTCACTCTCAGCCACAGCCTGCAGCACAAAGAGACTTCTAACACAGAAAAGAACACCTGAATCTCCCTACACTTGAGCTTGCTTTTCTAAGACAAACATTGGCAATGTGTTGAAGCACATCAACATCTTCCAGAGCATTCCAAGGTGTCAGATACAATTCCCAGAATTTGTTTTTAAAAGTCACAGATGTGCCCAACATATCTCAGTTGCCTTGCTATTTCACATTAGACAAATATCAGTAAAAAATTTCCATCACTTTTAACATACTGAATGTTTCTTATGTTTGCACACTGATGGTTGCACATATTTAGAAATATACAGCATTTAAAATGAACAAAAAAGCAATATTAAAACAGAGCCAAGTGCTTTGAGGAAAAAAAATCTTTTCAACTTTCGACAAGGTCTACAGATGAGAAATCAGTCTTTTTAGATGCAGCTTCTTAGATAGCATTTTCAAGTAATACTCTTAAAGTAGAAGCCAACTTCTCTTTTTATTAGCAGAAGAAAAGCCAAAAGCAGAGTATGGTCTACTGAGACTCTCATTTTGAGTTCATATGAACAAACCAAGGTACAACCCCACTGGATCCTACTGTTTCTTCCTAAGACCACAGAAGTATAATAAAGTATTGAATGTGCTCATATTGACATTATTTTCTCATGTCAAGGAAAATACTTTTCCAAATTTATCCTGAGGAGCAGAAGGCAAGAACTATGGACAAATCAATGTTTATGTGATGCTGTATTTAAAAACAATTTTTAAACCAGCATGTAGCTGTGATCCTCTGAGCAACCCTGCGCTGCTGAGCCAGGCACAGGCTGAAGGGGTGGCCTGCAGCCAGGGCCACATTCCAAAGTACAGGGCCAGGCACTCACCCATTACTGACAGCATGGAAAAGCCATCTTTCTGCACCCTTTCCCAGAAAATCCATGCTGTAGGATCGCAGCTGGACACCCTACTCATGAATTCATGCTCATTTCCATAGTAGCTCCCACTTCCTTAAGAGCAAAATCCTAGATTTTGTTGTAGAAGAGCTCTAGTTACTTCATTAATGAACAAGCCCAAGCTGGACTACAGGTCAGTTTAAGACTCCACACTACAAAACTTTTTTGTGAACTGCATTTTCTGTGTAAAAGTCAGTTTGTGATACAACTAAAATTGTAAAGAAATGTTTAGTGGCAAGTAAGACAGTCCTTAGTCAGTTACATTTCTGATAGTGCCTCCATACATTATATACAAAAAACCAAACAAAAAACAGGAGGAAAAAAAAAAAAGTGCCTGGGATTCCCCCTCCCAGAGCTCAAATATTTTTTGAAGACTCGATGTATTCCTGTCTTCCCTGTGAATATCTGGTCTCCTTCAAGGTAACAATCACTAACATTTTGAGAAATAAATATTATACTCACCACACACAGGATCATAATTAAAATAGAAAATTCATCATTCTAGTCTATTAATATTCACAGAACCAGAATCCAGTTCACAACATGCCTTCAAGCCTTGGTCTGCAGAATGCAGAACCTAATTTGTTTGAGGTGCAGTAGTTAAGTTCTTGTAGAATTGCTACAGATATTTGAAGGTTACACCAACAGAATTATAATTTATGGGATTTGGCACATTACCACTAACTGGTTGCTGCAGAATTTGATAAAGCTCTTATCTTTCAAGCAAACCATGCTATGGGATGTGCAAATCACAAGCTGCTACCCTTTTAGTTTCCCTTTCTCCCAGGACAAAAGCCAGAGTGCCCATGTTCAATATGGATGAGGGCAGTTCATGATGTCCCATTCCAAATTCCAGCTGCAGCAGATTCAACATGCAGTATATTTAATTGAAGGTGTGGAGGGGTTTTTTTGGTGGTTTTTTTTGGTTTTTTTGTTTGTTTTTTTTTTTTCTTCCTTTAACAGGGTCCTATTGTGGACAAACTGCCCATTTCTTCTGGGGGCAGAAAGCAGAGAGCACCTCAGGGCAAACCCACTTCCTCCATTCCCAATATTCCCCACAACCTCTCCTCAAGCTCGTAGGAGGAGCATCCTAAGCCAGAATGACTGGTTCATATGATATTTCAAGTCCCTTCAATTCCCTTCCTTTCTGTCAAAAAATTCAAGTGCAAGCTGTCTCCTGCCCAGCACCCCCTCCCTCCCCACAGATGCCCCCTTCATGCTCTGCTGGGCACAGCTCAGTGTCTAAGCCATGGGGCTGCACAGCATCTCTTGGACACAGCTGCTCTGCACTGAAGGAACACCCCCACTCCAGTACAACAACTACTCCCCCTCAACTGACTCCATTAGTTTGCAACAAAGTGCTGAATTTGTTTTACTCCTGCCTAAAATAAGGTCCTCTTGTATATCATTAACATCATTAAGTACATACACTGCTTTGTAACAGCATAATGGACTAAAAACTATTTTCACAACTCTCAATGCCCTGGTCTCCATCCGTTGCTACTTGAAGAATAGATCAAACATGTCTGGAATATTTCACATTCCCTGTGGTGAGATAAATGACTGAGCACACAGAGCAAAAGAGATGCAATTCTAACGTGCTTAGTGCACTCTTTTCTAAGAGCGTATCTGCTACGATACACTCTACAGAAAACAGATCTGTATTAAAGGAGACTGAATTTTGCTAGCCACCAAGACAAAATAATAAACAGAAATGTGAAGATGCACAAATAGAAATGAATCAATCTGATACTTTAAACCCCCTCTAGTGACCTAAGAACAGAAAACAATTTCCCTTTAGCTGTCTATGGAAATATAATCTATCTCAGTAGACACTGCACCCAAAATGTTAATATTCTGCAATATACAAATTCTTCTTTCCCTTCTCCACCTGTTTACACAGGCCCTGCACAGGAAATGCTCCCATACACCTCAGAGAGCATTAATCATGGCTACATTCCAGTAATGGATACACCATAGCTTTCCCAATTAAACAGCAGACAGCAACTGTACCACTGTGCAGACTAGTAGCAAGCGAGTACAAATATCTACTTAATCGAAAAGCCTTTCTGTGTATCTATAAAATACACACACAAGCTCCTAAATAGGTTTTCAGTGTTGTCCTTAAATGTTCCTTTTATTTGTGCTTTACATGAGTAGTAGTTTTTCATAATTAATATAAACCCCAGACACCCAGCAGGAGTGTTGTTACATTCCAGCTCTTGAGATAATTCCATCTGTGATCCCATACAAACCTGCTGTAGCACTGGGACTCTCTTCATGTACCTGAAAGCTCTGCATTACAAAAGCACCTATCCCTTTGATCTTGGTCTGAATTTCACCTTTTCTAACCTTTTTCATTTTAGTGCTTCATTTGCTCTACCTTTCTTTCAAGGAGATGGATCTGACACACCAAAACCACAATTCAGAGAGCATAGGTCAGCTGACAGGGCAATCAAACGAGCACAGACCTGAGGACACAATACAGGACACAAACTCTAGATCAGTAATGAAACCATCACAGCCTTGTGCCAAACCTCTCGAGCCCTCTCCTGCCAGGTGCAGTAGCTCAAGAGCAGTGGCACCATGACAAAGTTATATTGCTCTCCACTCTGCAGCCAGCCTGGTGTCTGCCAGCTTGTACATCTTTGTCCAATACTCCAGTGCATAGTAAAAATACGCATACTATTTGCTTAAATTCCACAGCTTATGCTAAGCTTCGGCTTGTCAAAGCATCTGGAAGACAAGTAGTAATGTGACTGACACACAGGGAGAGGAAAAAAATTACTTTATCCTCTTTCTAATACAGATCTACCACTAATGCTGCAGAATATTTCTTCCCGCAACTCAGCACTATCTCTCTTCTCCTCACCACCCTGCCACTGCCCCTACATCTACTCTTATAAAAGTACTTTATCATGGTTTGCTTTAAAGATTTTTCCCCATGAAAAAATCTCAGTCTAATGAAGCATTCCATCAAGAGGCCCACGGCACACAGCCAGGACTCTGAAAGGGGGTTTGGTGATAGATAAAGGTAATTATAGTGTAACATTGCCAGACCACAATTTAAGGCTATGTCAGCACTTCCCCCACTTTAAGAGTCTTATAAGTCTGAAAGTCTCTGGCCTGAAACTTGATAAATATATACAGTGAAAAATAATCTGAATTGTAGAGTCAATGAGATGCCTTGAATTGAAAAGCAGTCACACCAAAAGTAGTCTTGAACTCATAGTGGATGGAAGATGAGATATGAGTTGCAAAGAGATCTAAAAATAAATCACTTCATGCATATTTTGAAGAACTGCCAGTGGACAAAGTTTTTAGAATACATACTATAAGTTTCTTGGTAAAATTATAACTAAGAATGAAAAGTATGCCTGAACACGTGTTCCAGACCTCAGCAACTGCTGATCAAAAGTTCTAGCAAACCAACAAGGTATGTCCTTCCCCCAGGGCAGCCTTCCTATTGCTTACTACTATGCTTCCCCTATCCAAGTGTTTAGGGAACCCACTGGAACTGTACAATACACATTTTTGCATTAATAAGCATACATAAGCCCTGCACACAGAAATCACAACTGCACTTTACAGACACCACTCAGGGCCTGGCCATACAGTTGGGTGCAGGCCAGGTGAGCATGGCCTGCTGGCCATGTACATAGCACTAGCCCAAGCCAGCTCTGGCCCAGGAGTGCCGTAGACACATCAGGTGGGTGATGCACCTGAGCCAGGGCTTTACTAGTGAATACGTCAGAGACAAGGGGAAAAAAATAACAAGAAAAAAAAAANTTCTTGAGCTAAAAATGAAACACTGAGCAGATGCTGACTCGAAGTGACGTGTTCCTAAAATCAGGAGAGTTGGATCTTGTCAACATTCAGTAAACACATACAAACAAAAAAAGAAAAAAAAAAAAAAGGAAAAAGGAAAAGGAAAAAAAGGAAATTAAACAAAAGTGGGGGGAGGGGTGTCATGGTCCAGCTGCTGTGACCTTGGGACAGGACCAGCCAGGGGTTGTGGCGAAAGAAATAATAGGGACGGGTTTGACGAAGTAGCCCGGGAAAAAACTTTAATAATGGAGCAACAAAAACACAAGACACACGTGGTACAGGGTGTCCTCCAAAGACCTGACAATAGGGAAAACTCAGCAATATACAGGGGTTCATCTGAGGGCAGGGAATCAATCATCAAAGAGAACTAAGAACATTGCCTCATATGTAACATGTTAATAACCAATCAAGAACAGGAACTAGAAACATAACCTCATATGGAACAACAACATTAACGTAACCATTCCCATGATCCTACTCTTATCACCATAACTTAGCCAGACATTTTCCTTCCTAATATCCCATTTCCCAAGGCCTTAAGTTGAGGCTTTTATTGTCAATGAAAGCCAGGCTCACCACCCATCCCAACCAGCTGAACTCCCACAAGGGAGGAACTCCCAACTCACACACAGTAAAAGTAAGCCACAGCCTTCTGCAGTTACCACAGTCTAAGGCTAGTTCAGCTTGTGCCAAAACAGTTAAATTACAAATTCAGAAATACTGAATTGGACTATCTGTAATTTGGCTGCACACTCCCATAAACAGGCCCTAGTAGCTGAATTCAAGCATCCTGAACCAGAGCTGTGTCCAGGCTCCAACTCATTTGGCAAAGCAGCTTAGCCAATGTAAAGATACTGATTTGCCCCAGTTTCCATCAAAGCACGGGGCCTGTGATGGCTGGCACAGATCAGGACATGGCTGTGGAATCAAAGTGGAACTTGAGCTGTAAAAGGACTCAACTGTGGCACCACAGACATTTTGGATTGTGCCTTGCAAAGTTGTAACAATGAGCTGCACTACATTTCTGAAGTCCCCGAATCCATTTGTTTTACCATGAAGCCTCTGTCAATTCTACAGCATCTTCTGGAGCAGGACAGAAAACAGGAGCCATGACAGGCCTGCCCTCCCCTCCCAGGCTGTAATTTCTACATTGTGTCTTTTATATTAACGGCAAAAAATGTCACTATTTTTGTATTCAATGCAAATAAAAAACAAATTTCATTTAGTCATAAAACATTGCCTATAGTTGCAATCTGTCCTCATTAGCTNCCCCCCCATTCTGATAATCCCATCACCACTTCAGAGCCAGTCCTTGAAGAACCAGAGATCTGCTTGTTATTTATCAGACACCATAAAAATACAGCCTGGCATCAGCTGTATTAATAAAAATGACGCCAGTGGGCAGAACTCCCTCTTTGGTGGAAATCTGCAGGATACAAACAGAGCAAATTACTCTACATTATTCCTCTTAAACTTTGGGGAATGGTGACCTTAGATTAGGTGTGGTTCCAAGTGTACAGGCAATGGAAAGAATGAACACACCTCTTATCACTGGTCCATGGCTGATAAAAATACAAGCACAGTAAAGACAGAGATGGGACCTTTGGCTGATCAAACTGATCCTGGAGAAGTTTTATGTGCTGCCAAGGGCCTCCCTGCCATTAACAGCCACATGAGGGAGCAGGGAGAATTGCTACCTCAAGAGGCTTTAGGAGAAGGAGAGCAATTTGCACATTAAATTGTACTGGACTTGAAACACANACTCTTATCACCATAACTTAGCCAGACATTTTCCTTCCTAATATCCCATTTCCCAAGGCCTTAAGTTGAGGCTTTTATTGTCAATGAAAGCCAGGCTCACCACCCATCCCAACCAGCTGAACTCCCAGAAGGGAGGAACTCCCAACTCACACACAGTAAAAGTAAGCCACAGCCTTCTGCAGTTACCACAGTCTAAGGCTAGTTCAGCTTGTGCCAATACAGTTAAATTACAAATTCAGAAATACTGAATTGGACTATCTGTAATTTGGCTGCACACTCCCATAAACAGGCCCTAGTAGCTGAATTCAAGCATCCTGAACCAGAGCTGTGTCCAGGCTCCAACTCATTTGGCAAAGCAGCTTAGCCAATGTAAAGATACTGATTTGCCCCAGTTTCCATCAAAGCACGGGGCCTGTGATGGCTGGCACAGATCAGGACATGGCTGTGGAATCAAAGTGGAACTTGAGCTGTAAAAGGACTCAACTGTGGCACCACAGACATTTTGGATTGTGCCTTGCAAAGTTGTAACAATGAGCTGCACTACATTTCTGAAGTCCCCGAATCCATTTGTTTTACCATGAAGCCTCTGTCAATTCTACAGCATCTTCTGGAGCAGGACAGAAAACAGGAGCCATGACAGGCCTGCCCTCCCCTCCCAGGCTGTAATTTCTACATTGTGTCTTTTATATTAACGGCAAAAAATGTCACTATTTTTGTATTCAATGCAAATAAAAAACAAATTTCATTTAGTCATAAAACATTGCCTATAGTTGCAATCTGTCCTCATTAGCTATGAAACAGAATCTCTCAGTTTCACAGGTATCTCTCATACATTGGGAAAAACACCACTCAAGTCAGTAAAGTTACACTTTTTTATTTTTAAAAACTAAAGAAGAAAACCAGTATTCAGCATTTCTTCTGAAAAATCACCCCAAACATCAGGAACACTTCTACCTCACAACCAACCCCATAAAACAACACACCAAACCCCCC
>VZRH01007216.1:0-32664 GCA_013397555.1 Urocynchramus pylzowi | reverse complement strand
CCCACCCCCCCCCCCCCCCCCCATTCTGATAATCCCATCACCACTTCAGAGCCAGTCCTTGAAGAACCAGAGATCTGCTTGTTATTTATCAGACACCATAAAAATACAGCCTGGCATCAGCTGTATTAATAAAAATGACGCCAGTGGGCAGAACTCCCTCTTTGGTGGAAATCTGCAGGATACAAACAGAGCAAATTACTCTACATTATTCCTCTTAAACTTTGGGGAATGGTGACCTTAGATTAGGTGTGGTTCCAAGTGTACAGGCAATGGAAAGAATGAACACACCTCTTACCACTGGTCCATGGCTGATAAAAATACAAGCACAGTAAAGACAGAGATGGGACCTTTGGCTGATCAAACTGATCCTGGAGAAGTTTTATGTGCTGCCAAGGGCCTCCCTGCCATTAACAGCCACATGAGGGAGCAGGGAGAATTGCTACCTCAAGAGGCTTTAGGAGAAGGAGAGCAATTTGCACATTAAATTGTACTGGACTTGAAACACAGAGATTGTGAAGGAGAAACCACAGTAGCAATGATCCCAGTAAGGCCTCTGGAGGAACAAGGTACATATCCAGCTCTGCAGATTTAGAGAGGATGGAACCAAAAGGACATGGGAATGTCACTAAGAGCATTTCAGAAGAGCTTTTTGATAGGGGTTGGAAAAATGAAACACAAACTCACTCAGGCCATTGTCATTTGCAATCACACAGTAAGAAAAGGATGAAGTAAAAAGAGAGCAAACTGTTTATTTATAAGGAAATATGGACATAATTTTTTTTTATCTCCACATTTGTCTTGGTTTGGAAAGACAGGTGTCTGCTAAGGAAGGTAGGAGCCTCCCCTGAAATGGAGAATGTAAACCCCTTCCCTCCAAATTGCTATAAATTTTAAATTAAGGGGCTCTCGGGCAGAAAAGATAGGAGCAGGAATAACAGTTCTTTACCAGGGAAGAAAATAAAAAGATAAAATAAACAATGCAGTAAATTAAAATAACACTGACAGAGTCAGAACACAACCTGACACCCTGTTGGTCAGGGTGTTGATGGCAGTCCAATTGGAATTGTGGCTGCAGTCCTCCCAGAGTATCAGGGGTGGTTCTGTTGGAGCTGGGATCCAGTAGAAAAAGGGGAGTGTCAGTCCAATTGGAATTGTGGCTGCAGTCCTCCCAGAGTATCAGGTGTGGTTCTGTTGGAGCAGGAATTCTGTAGTCTTCCTCTGAAGTTCCAGTGGAAGGAAAAGGTGTAGTCTTCCTCCGAAGTTCCAGTGCAAGAGCTAGCTGTTCCTCTGGGAAAATCCAGTGGAGAAATCCATGCTGGTCTCTCCAGACTCCCAGCTCTATCTGTGTAGGAATGCTTGGCTCCTCCCTCTGGGCGGAGCATCTCACAATGGGATGTTAAAGTTCTTATCAGTCATGCATTGACATTCAATAGTCTGTTATCAGCAGATGTCTCCCTGGAGGGAGGAGTGGTTGTGGAAGAGATAAGGAAAACTGCCCACTTAACAGAAGACAACTGCCATGCAGATGGCAAATAGAATACAATTTGCTTGACAATCTAGGACAACATTCCATGGACAGTCTATGAACAAGGTGATCATATTAAGTCACTGAATACATAAGAATTATATTATAGAGAAAGGTGACACCAAGTACAATGTGTCAAGCAGGAGGAAAAAAGTTGAGGAAATTCTCACAGACTGGAAACAAGGACAATGTACAAAGATAAAGTAACAGTGGAAAAAAGGAATATACTAACCAAGCTTATATATTAAACAAAAATGAGAGCAAGTTTATTTTAAGTTAAATTACATGACAGTAGTAAGAATCAAGTTATTCTTCAATTCCCTTCTTTCCTCTTTCTGTTTAAGATAGTCCACAAGTAGTCACAATGAGACTAGAGAATGTAAAAGGCAACTGTTGACAAAAGGTCTTTTATTTTACAGAGTTAAAAGAAGACAGCACTCAGTAGTTAAAGAAGGTCCAATTAAAATTCACAGAGCTATTGATCATAGCCCTGCTCCAGTGAACCCTCTTTCTGCTTCTAGCTCATAAAAAAGATGACATAGAAAAGAACTATTGATTTTTGTATGATATCTTTTGGAGAAACTTTCTTAGAATCTTAAAATTGCATCAAGTGTTCATAAAACAAATAGACTTAACGTGATCACGTCTGGCAGATGGCACAGCCCATTTGCCAATTATTTTGCATGGGGGAGATAAACATGACAGTTTTTCTTAGCCACACTCACAACTCATCTGCTCTACCACTCTACTGACTTGCCAGATGGGTAATTCACTGCTCTTCAGGTAAAACTGTACCTAGATGTAGTTATTTCATGAGTGTTTCCATTGCTGGTTCTAGGGAATCTTTTATGGGACATCCATAGCTTTGCTAAGATTACTGCCACTGTTTCTCCTGTCGTATTTTTCTCCTTAGAAGGAAGTCAAGTGTGTTTACCAAGGACAAATTGTGTCCTTGTCGGTGTCGGCTACTGACATAGATACCAGAGCCTGGGCTAGCTTTTAAAACACTGGCACCATGTCAGGAGTGGGAAACAGCTGAAGTTTGGATTTTACCTGCAGCTGAACCTGAAGAGCAACTTGCTCTACAGTGTTAAGAATGTCACAGCCATGGCAAGAATCAGGCAAAGGAGAAGGAGGAGATGCTCTGATCTTGAAGTTCCAACAGGGGAAGATTTATCCCAAGTAAAAAGGTCAGAAACAAAGAGCCCTGGGCACTCCTGTGCAAGGGGTTGGTACAGCTATGGGTCAGGGGGTGGATAGAAACAGCTAACCAATAGGGAACCCTCAGGGGAGCAGTGAGGGGATTACATCCAGTGTCTGGGGCCAGTTGGGGTAGGAGGGTGGAGAGGATGGGCCACATGGGCCAATGGGGCTTCCAGGAATGGGGGAATTCCAAAGGGGTTGTGCAGTCAGGGGTTGGTCCGAGGTTAAAGTGGCAGGGAAGGTTCAGGAATAAAAGGGACTGGGTTGTCTTGATAGGCAGGGAAAGAGCTGGAATAAGGAGCAGGGAATGGCATGAGGGACAGCTTTGAGGGAGGGTAAAACCCAGGGGTAAACCAGCTCAGAGAGAACATGGGGGTACAATAGAACGAACCACTTAACAAGGAATCAATAAAATAAATTCAAACTGCAACAGGCTACTACTTCCTTTTCTTATCAGTGCTGACAAGAAGATGAATTCTTAAGTTTTTTCATTTTATTTATAGTTAGACTTGATATAATATACTTGTACTTGATCCCTACATATCCCACTCAACCCAAGAGCAAGAAGATGTAATGCCTGTGCATTGACAAAACAGTTTAGTGACCTCAACTAAGATGGAAACCAGGAACCTGAGACCTTACACCTTTACAACTTTCTGATTATGGAAGTACTTAAGTTGAAATCAGAAGGGCAGCTCCTAGCACAGGAACAGCTTAGGACGGCTGCATTTCCTGCAAGAAAACAACCAAAAACCTATAAGCCATTAAATCTTCAGGCCAAACAGTTCAATTCAGCATTAACCCCATTTATACTGCAAACCAGTGCCACCTGTCAGGACCCCACCTTGCAAACACCATCAAAAATTACTTTCCTTTCTCTTTACTACTCACAGCTGAGGTCATAATAGCGGACAAAAGGAGGGCAAGTTGTGAGATTGTGGGAAAAGTGGAAAAAATATTTTTTGTTGTCTGGTAAAGGCCTAACCACAGAATGTCAGGTGCAGCTAAGAGAGCAGAAAAGGTGTAACAGGCGCTATTAAATTCTGTCAGTGAGAAGTACACACAGTTTACACAGACATCCTCCAATTTCACATTGCAGCTTTTAGGCTCTGTTTTGGTTCATGGACTAATACTTTCTGCAGACTGAAATTTTAAGACATATTTAACATAAACAGCAAACTCTCCAACGGAAAAATTATATAACTCAATGGTTATTTCCTCAATGTAGTTTGTGCTGGTATCTCTTATCAATATATAAGTTAAAACTTATATATTGATAAAAGTTTTATAAGTTTTTCATGTGTTTAATGAAACAAATGCAAGATTTATTGATTTTTCAGACTAGAAAAAAAAGTAGTTTAAAACAAATTTTTAAAAAGCAAAAATCTCAGTCCCGGAACTCAGTAACAAATCCCTGAGATTTCCACTCTCACTGTGATGGAGAAGATGTGGACAAAACCCTGAATGGATAGGAATCCTAAATTGCAAAAAAGGTGTGAAGAAGGACCACATGCTATGTGAAGTCAACTGCTTTCCAACCTTGTCTTTTTCTTTCAGTAACTGTGGAATGTATTACAGCATAGAGATTCTAAAACATTCACCATTCCTTTATTCAAGACATAATATAAGGGAAAAACCCCAACAACCCGAAGCAATGCTCACAGGTGGCTTTGGAATGCAGTTAACTCATCCTGAAATCAAACATGGCCCCACTCATCTTGCTTTTGCTGGAGCCATCGGGGTTTTATCTGCCTGAAGAGCAGCTGTGATGACAGCACCATTAAAAACACACCTCAGGGCATCAGAGCATACCTTTGTGGGTGAAGCTCATGGCTGCAGGTCCCATGCCTCACCTCTTTGCCAAAGCTGGGACATTTCCCAGCAGGAAGGTTTGCTCTGCAGATTGTGTGGGAGTATGGATGGTCAGCAAATTTTCTGCTGTCCTGTTTCTGCGTAACACTGGTTACAGCTCTCATTACAGCTGCTGTGTGAGCCCCAGGACTGTAACACTGATATTCACAGACCAACTCACATTCACACAGCGCAACATTATTAAAGAATTTTGCCATTTCTATGCCTGTTGTTCATAATCAACCCTTACCCATCACTTCCACATCTGAAGGTGCTCTCCCTCTCTCACAGTTTGTGCCCAAACAGCAAAGAATCACAGCACAGGCTGCAAGGATTCAGCTCCAGAGCCAAGAAGTGTATTTTTCTATCCTTAATATCGGTTTAACAAAACATTTCATAGGGAATTCAGCACTTGATTCTCTTTTTCAAATACAGATTCCTCCAGCCATTCCTCCTTAAAGAAGAGAAACAGAATACTGTTAAGCTCCTCTGGATATACCAAAGTGAAGACTTCAGGAATATAAAGCAAATGGTTATAACATCACGAAAGAGCTGCATTTAGAAATAAACTAGGTATTAAAAACTACACAAGAAGGAAGATTCAGCAAAGACTGATAATATAAGGTACAAGTCTGATTTTAAGAATCAGAACAACAGCATCATCCAGTATGAGCTGGCACAGCTCAGCTGGCATCCATACTACTCTACATTTCAACTAAAATGCAGTGAAATGCAACAGCGTGACACAAATGCAGAAAATAATAGTATTAGCAATGCTCAGATGTAGCCAAGGCTTATCCTTTCTACTCTCTTAGATACACATCTCACCTTCTTTAGGTATTCTCTCAAGATAAGCATAAAAATATATCACTTTCCTCATGCCAACTATGCAGCTTGAAAGAGAAAAAAATGAGGATGGCATGGAGTACAATGTGCATAAACTTCTTACACTTCACTGCATGATCCAGATTTGTCAGATGTGAAAGACTACTGGTATCTTCCTTTCTAATCAAAAAGCAGTTAACCCTTTATCAAATTCAATACAGAAAAGAGGGAAGTGGAAGAGAAGTGGTACTGAACAATAGCTCAGGAGGCTTAAAAAGCCCTTTCAGCACAGCTGTTGCAAAAGGAGGCCAGTATTTTGATGGAGCAAAACACAAGTATTGGAGGTGGAGAAGGATTAAGAAAATAAAATAAACAAGCAAGGTATGTCAAAGAAAAAAGGCTAAGATTTAGAAAAAAACTAAGACCAGGATTCAAACCATATCCATAAACATCTAAGGAGAACTTTTTAAAATATTTTTCCAAGTACTGCTCACAAGAAGGGTGGGAATCATCCAAACAAAGCATTAGGCTATTCTTATGAGCTTCACACCTGAGGGAAAAAAAAACCAATCACAGTTCAAAAGTTCTTATTTTTTTTCAGTTATTACTCTCAGAAAACAAAATCAGTTCCTGGTACTATATTCAATTTAAGAATTTTTCCTAAGAACCAGATAAGCATCTTGCTTTTGAAACTGTTTTATATGTCTTTCAACTGATTTCACATTGTATTACAGGATGTTTGGGAACCCTCTGGGATAATCCCATCCATACCATTCTTGAGGTCAGGGAATTTTACTGCGGGAGGCTCTGCAGGGTAGGGATGATTTCCCAGCTGGGTGCACGGTTAGCCCAATGCTTAATAGCACTGTCTGTCCGAGACCCAAGAGCAGCTCCCAATGCAGGCGAGCCTAGCAAGAAATAGCGATTTCAGGTCTGAGTGATTATCAGCTTATTAAGTGATTAATCAGCTCATTAGATTTGAATCTTGCTAGGCCTCGCAGTGACAGATCATGGAAGAGAGAGGAGGGGAGCCGTATGGGATTCTGCAGGTAGCCTTTATTCGGATCTTCAGTGGCAGCTATCCGCGAAGGGTTCCAGGGACGTCTCTTCTTCTCACTAACTGGGCAAAAGTAGGGGTTTTTATACGGTTCAGGGGGATTGGAAACTGTCCAGTGGTAAGGGTCAAAGGGAAGTAGCCTATAGCTTTACAGATAGATAAGCAAGGGTCTGAAGACGGAAGAAGGACTTCTTTTTGTCCTAGTCAGCATGACTTGGCATTTTAGGCTGCTGACCGCCAAGGCCATGCAAGGCCTGTGCCTGCTACAAGGGAACATGACAGCATTCATTAATATTTCCTCCCTTCCTTCTTCAAGTGGATTCTTTAAGTGGGAGCTATTTCATTTCTGTGCTTTGTTGAGGTGAGTTGAGCCTTCTCCATCCCATTGGTGGCAAGAGCAATCACAGCCCTGCTCGAGGTGCAGAACTCGCTGCTGAAATCCCTCCCCTGCCCATTTCTGGACACCAGCACGGTGGATACAGCCCCTGTGACCTACCTGTGCTCAAGGGGAAGGAGCACTTTGTGACACATGGGAAACTAAAGAGCAAAGACACAAGTTAGACAGACAGCACCACAGCACTGAGCATGTGCAGCCAAGGCAGGATGTGCAGTGCCCCAAAGCAAGGGAAGCGCTGGGGGCCGGCAAGTCCTGGCCTCTGCTTGATCAGGGTCTGATACTGTGCTCTACTCTGACACTCAATACTTCTTAATGAAGTGCTGGCCTGGCTTGTAGCCAGGTGTAACAGAAGGTGCACAGTGACACTGTCGGGGACAGAGGTGCACAGGGAGCATCATGTGCCCAGGAGTGGCTCTGCAGAGTCCCAGCTCCACTCAGGCACAGCACACACGGCCTTACCGCCCGCCGTGTGCATAGCCACACCAGGGCACTTCAGGCTGCTTTCAGCCTGTTCCCAGCCTGCACACGCTGTTTGGAAACATACACAGATGTCCCAATTACCTCTTACACAGATCTTACATTTCCATCTCCAACATGCCTTCCCCTATCTTGCCTTCTGTGGCTCACCCTGCCAAAACAGCTGTAAAGGGTACAGCAAGTACCTGGGGTTTTGCTCGCCTAACAACAGAAATACACTCTAATTCTTTGCAAGTGGGAAATGGAAGCTGTAAATCTGAATATTAGACACAGATAAAGTTAGCAGGCAAGGCAAAACTGAGAATAGGCATATACACAGCTGATTTTATTCAACTCTGGTTAATCGAAATCCATGCACCTTAACATTCAAAGCACAGACACATTCACTTTTCCATCTTCCTTGAAGTGATAACTGCACAAGCTGCAAGCTTGAGAGCCCCCAGCAGGACACACAACTTGTGCTACAGCAAAACTCCTTGCAGCTTCTAGGGATGCACCCCCTTCCCCAATTAACCAGCAGTTCACTTGCAAAGCCATAAATCCACAGGACCACCTTATGGTTGTGGGTTTTGTCATCCTGACTCTACTCTTAAGATTCCCTCCTGGAGGCAGCCTGAAACATTCTTTCACAAAGCTATAAGGATGAATTATTGGGTGGGTGTTGCCAATACAGCTTTGCATTAATTGTTCATAATCATGGCAAAATATTTCCCATATTCATAACTTAGTAGATTAATAATTTAGGTGCATGTCAATCAGAAGATGATGATTCGCACAGCAGCCCACATGATGTAGCGTTTAATCACTCCTTGAAAGTTCAGACACCTGTCTCATGAAGTTTACAAGAGCAACATCTAAACTGCAACAAGTTTATAGCTAAGTAACACAATAAATCTATATTCATATCAGAACAGTTGGATCCATCTTTGTCATCTCTGCCCAGCAGCATCATTTAATTGTTTTCCACTGTTCACTTCTCATTGGGCCAGCTTCATTGAAAGAGTGGTTTATGTAAGCAGCTTTTTTAAAACATTAACTTCTAAAAAGCCTGAAGTTGGATAATGATAAATGGAGATTCACATATGTGGTGAGTTCAGCGCTGGATAAATGTCTATGTACCCTGTAGAATTATTTATTCATTTTCTTGCTGTGAGATAGAATTAGGAGGAAAGCAAAGCAGGCTTAAAACTTTAAAAGGGTCTGAAAATAAAGGTTTATTAACAGTAACTAAAAGAAAGAATAATAAGAATCAGAATAAAACCTTTAGAACACTTCTGCTCCCCTTACAACCTTTTCTTTCCCACTAACAATGTACAGAAACAATTCAGTCAGTTTATTACTTCTAGAATGGTTTGTCTTCACTTCCCTTAGGGGGAGGAGTCCATCTTGTCAATTTATGGAGACTTCTCCACAAGAAAACAGTTCTCCCATGGCTTTAAATTTTCACAAATAGCAGCTGCCTGGAAAATCTGAAATCGTGAAGTCCCTCCCATTTTTCACAGCTCTTCCCACAGCTGCATTTATGGGACATGTCAACTTATGAGGTACTATTTTTACAGATGAACTGTTCAAGAGTAAAGGTTCTCTTTATCTATCTTCAAAATCATCTTCATCTCTGGGAACAGAGGTCTTCTTCTCTCCCTGGGGGCACAGGGTCTTCATCACTTTTCTCTCTTTCACTCTGTTGGAACTTCTCATAGGATCACAGCTACCTTAACATCCACTTGCTTTAGCTTTGCTTATATCTACAATTTGAACTATTCATCTCCCCATACTTTTCAATGTGTTACAGGGAAAAAAGAATCTGCTGTATCAATTATATTCTTCTCCATAGCTTTACAAGAGGATTTCAGCTTAAACTTAAGGCATCTCCCTATTCTTCTGCCATATGGGACTTTATTCTTTCTTTACTGACCTTGGTGTTTTCCTGTTGTTTCTCTATATGTCTTCACCCTGTCCTTTTCTCTCACTCGAGGGAGGATTGAAGGTCTACAGGCCTTATTTGGGCACTGAAAGAGTTAAGATCTCCCCTGGGGTTTGCAGGTGGCGATCCCTGCAGGGACGTGATCCCTGCCAGGCGGTGGCCAGAGCGCTCGTGGTGATGGATCTTCAGGCCGCGCTGGGGCCGTGTCAGAATCTCAGGGCCCGGGCCAGGACGGCGGCAGCTGCTCTGGCCGCAGGGCTGTTTGCCAGCCCCTGCTGTGCTCAGCTCCAGCCACGGGGCTGCTTTCTGCGCAGGCTGCAGAGCCGCTCTGGGCTGTTTTTGTGGCCGCGCTGTGGGGAGGGCCGGGATCTCAGCGGCCGGGCTTGGACTCAGGGGCCGATGGTCTCCCTCCCCCTGCCCTGCAGCTGCTGGGGCCCGGCCAGGATGGGGCTCCCCAGGAAGAGCAGAAGCCACCCAGCCCAGCCAAGATGGGAGCTGGGCTGGCCTTGTTCCCTGTTTGCCAGCCAGAAGGGAAAGAGAGAATTCCTGATGTCTGTTCATTTTTACATGCGTGTTCACAGAGGCATGTCAGCTTTTTTTTTCCTGTGGTTTAACAGATTGTCAATTATCAAAACTAATTACTGATTGCTTTTTTGTAAGACACAGAGAAAACTGCTAGCAGCTTCTCTTAGAACATCACTGCCGTGATGCAAAACCAGCACAACATATATCAGACATGCTGCAATTGCTATGCCAGAGTAACAAAGTGGTATTTATTAATATGCAGATTTGGAAGGTAGAAATAAGCAGTATTTATTTAGATCATCTGTTAGTAGGTATTGGTATTCTCAAAAACACCTGGTGAAAATCTAAACTACTGCTGAGGTAAATGGAAACATTCTGGGTCTACCAAAGACCTGAAGCCCAAAGCAGTAACCTGTAGATACTTTCCCTCTCAATACCATGTAAGGGTTTTGTTATATATTCCAAGACTTTACTGTATAAGATATATTTTATAAAAATCTGATTTTCTTTTCCCCAAAACTAGAAAATACTGTCTTTTTAAATACATGTCATTTAGGTTTTTGCTATTTCAGAGGCAGGGTTAGGCAAGTCCTAGGTCCATAACACTATGGACCTCCTCCATGGTTGGCATGATTGTAGTGTGACTCATGGGGGATAGTGGGCAGAAGACAAAGACCACTCACCCTAGCGTTCATGGGGCAACAGAGAGAATTTATTTCCCAAGCCCTTCCTTATATAGGGCATTCGAAAAACCCGGTCAGGATACTCTCATTAGTCTGATCTCTATGCCCCTTCAGGTTCTGGCCAGTGAAATGCCTGCAGCTTTGGCAGAGATGTGACTGGGTGAGGCCCCTGTCAGTCAACCCAGGGGCTGGTTAGTTTGCCTAGCACAAACCAGCTAGTATATGGCAACACATGATAATATAAGAACCAAGTTTTTTTACAGTCTGAAAAATCATTCACATGAACAACTTCCCTAAGGGGGTGGCAGAGACACCACCACTGGCAGTTTTTAAGACATGACTGGACAAAGGGCTAATCTCACCTAGGCTCCCTTTCCCACAAAAGCTGGGGCAGACAATCTCCAAGGTTCCTTCAAATTTGGACTTCTCTATGATGATTTTGTGACTTCTGGCCCAGCGCCCATAGTATAACCCAAGAGCCAAAAACTATTATTTTTTATAAAAAAAGGGCTTATCACTGGCACACCTGCTCTCTGGCTAAGTCTTTCATGCAGGAGCTCAGGCACATTATGCCTTGTCCTTAGACATAAGGAGGGGAGCAGGTAATTACTGGGGGCTCCACGGGTCTCTCTTGCATCTGAGAGCTGATGTCTTTTCCAAACCTTCCTGTTTTGTTTTTATATTTGCAAACCTGTGCATACATAGTTCTTCCAAGATTATATTTCATGTACCTCTCACCACTTTTCTCTTTCCTCCAGGCTACTTTTGCCTGGCTTATAAGCTGCTGTTAGACCAGATCCTGAACTCCAGGCTGCATCTGCCAGCATGACAAGCAGAGTCATGCAGATGACTCCCCCAGTTCTGCAGGAACTGCAGAAATATAAATCTCCCTCAGACATTTTAGCAATGTTAATACTTTTCACAAAAGCTTGACCTTGCTGGCACTGGGATTCAGGTGAACAGGGCATAGTAACTCCCAGCATTCTCTTCTGATGGGGTATTGTGTATCCTGTGTCTGTGCATTTGCTGTTCTTACACTTCTCCCTGTCCAACTGCTGAATCTACTGTGCCAGTATAATTGGATTCTTTGGCAGGGGATGTTCATTTGGAATTCTATTCCTTCCAAGTTTCATATTGTGCCAATTTGTTAAGTGTACTCTCCATCCCTTTCAATTCATTCACAAGTAAAAGCCATACTTGAGCTTGGGTACCAGGCCCAGGCCAGCCTGCTGAGGAACGCCCGTCCTCTTTCACAGCTGCCACTTTCAACTATTCCCCAAAGGCAGTTTTCAGCCACTCACGCCCCACCAGTAGCTATTCTCCCTGACAAAGTCCCTCACAAACCACAAACTACAGCAGGCAGTCTCCCATTTGTCATTCTGTAGCAGCCAGAGCTGCCTCCAGCCCACGGCAGTGCAGTTTACCTGTGCAAGGGGAAGGGGTGGAGGAAGTGCAGCAGCCTGGTAGGAGCACACACTGACTCCACCAGTCAGAACACTTTTACAGCTGTAGTAATTGATTGCCTTTGCAACAATCACACTCTGCCAGCTTCATTTTTCAGGAAAAAACCATCAGATTGTAACAGATGGGGGCAGATCAAAACAGATTGCACAGAACAGACACAGTCTAATGGTGGATTGGGAATACTGAGCAAATATAAGAAGCCCACGTGCTTCATGTCTGAATTGCAAACAGAACTCTTTCATTGCAGCTTTCAAGTCCTGGTGTAAACACTCTTCTGTCTGTTCTGACAGCTAATGGCAAACGATCACGTTTGCAATAGCTTTACTTGGGGCTCAATGCTGCAGTTATGACCAGGATCACAGATCGGCATAAAGATGGGCACAGACTTGTCTTGCTCACAGAAAGCAAGGAGATGCAAGCACAGAGGGTGTCCTCAAGCCACAGCTGCTCCAGCAACCCACAGCTCATCCCTCACCTGGTCACCAACACTGTATCCACAAAGTCAACTGTGCTCAGCAATGCCATTCCATCCACAACCATCTTTTGATGAACATAGAATCAATCTTCCACCTGGGAGATAATGATACAGAAAGCAGTTCTGGTAAAGAAAAAGTAAACTTTTTAAATGAAGTTTTCTATATCAATGAGAATATTTTCTGGTACAGTTTTACAGAGGCAAAACAGGAATTCAGACAAAAACGTAAGTAGCCTGTCCATTAAGAAACAGTTCATTTCTATTCTCTCCTCTTCATGAATGTTAAAAGCTGGCTCTAGCCCCTTTGCCTTGTATTTCTAAGGTACAAGGAAAATTTCCATCTTAAATCTTCATTCTTGGTTTAATTATATTGGTGGAGTATTGCAGTAAAATGAGCATCCATCAAATTGTCCTGTATTTTCACTCTGAGTGATCCTACTTAGGGTTGGAGCAGGAAGGGTTATACTCATAGCACTGACTTTTTTTTCAGTGACTAAATCTAATCAATCAATCAATCCTTTCTTTACATGGCAGGCTAAACACGGTGTTTTCACCCAATTTCTATACAGCTAAAAAAAATGAATAGCTCTTTGCCAAAAATTGTATCAGCTATAGCATTTGGACCCACCTTTTTTAAAAAGGAATGCACCAAAGACCTGGAATTTCATCACCAGATATACCAAAAGAGATTAAAAACTTCCAGGAATCCATGGGGGGAAAAAAATTACAACAGCAGGCTATCACTGAATGCACCAAGCAAAAGTAATTAACACTGTTTCTCTTTGTGAATAACACATAGTGTTGCTGATGGTGGAGACAGGAATGCGACGCATACACACCGAGAGTCAGGCAGCAACAGCCAGCTTTTATTGAAGGGCAGCCCCTTTTATAGAGGCTTTAAATTTCCCGCTCATACAGAGCTCGCTGGACAAAGGTTTCTACTCTGCCCAGCTCCCTGGCCAATGATGTGGGTGCATCCTTGGCTCAAAGGAATTGGCCTGAGCTTGAATTCATACTTGGGGACTTGTTTACCTCAGTGAGCTAACGAGATAACTGGTTAAGTGTCTGTCAAGGCCCAATTGTTTGTGCAGCTATAGAACAGCTATAGCTGTCACAGCATCGCTGTCATAACAGCTTTGCTTTCAAGCAACCACTATGCCATGTAGCCAGGAGATACAGCCAGACAGTAAAGCACGCTTCAAGAGCATTCTCCGCATGCTCTTCCCAACAGGACTGATACAGGCACTGAGGAAAACACAGACCTAGGAGGATGGACAGCCTCCCCTCAGTCCTTCTGACAGGTTTTCTACATAGCTTTATTCAGGCCAGTGCACAAAAATCCCACAAATGATATTTCATTATGAAAAGGAAGCTTACACTCATTGGAAATTTATTTTTATTGTCCTACTGATTGGGATTTTGGTGTTTTTCCTTGCATTATGAGTATGAGTTTTCCTTGCCTCTGCCAAGTAAGCAATACAGCTTGCTAATGGAAAGCTTGCTAAAGCTCTGCTAAATTGGTTTTCACACTGTTGCTGCTTCTATTCCAGCTTCTTAGCCAATGTTTCCAGTCACCACAATCACCTAGTAGGAACGCAGAAGAATATTCAATGCTATTAGGAAGGGTGACCCTCACAGAAGGCCCAATGGCAATCCTTGGTGTACTTCTACTTTAACTATTTATTTGGGCCTACTCAATTTAAACAAGTCTTCCAGGCTAGTAAGCCGGACACTACTGGCGCTCCGACTGATCACTTGTGTCCTTCCCACAAGCAGTGAAAATAGCCATGCTACGGTGAAGGTAACAATTATTTACAAACCCACCTGCCCAAAATCTACAGATGCTGCCACCTTCCACAGGCTGCAGGGACAGAGACCTCCCAGGCCCAGGACAATACAG
Source organism: Urocynchramus pylzowi (assembly GCA_013397555.1). Taxonomy (NCBI): domain Eukaryota; kingdom Metazoa; phylum Chordata; class Aves; order Passeriformes; family Fringillidae; genus Urocynchramus; species Urocynchramus pylzowi. Next base: position 18,358 of record VZRH01007216.1, on the reverse strand, counting down.
GCAAGCTCCAGCACCTTCCCTTGTACCACAGGTGCAAGATGATAGCCTAGGATGCATCTCTGCTATGGGCAAGTGTCTTCAGAGGGTTTCCAACACCAGAAAACAACCCAGTTTGTTTCCAGGATCACTCATCTCAAAACTTCCCCAGAAAGCCCTGTTTTAGCAGGCTCTAGAGACACAGCTGCACATGCATCCCACAGGCACAGTGTGGATGGGGCCAGAGCCACCCCTGCTCCCTGGGCACAGGAGCCGAGCAGCTCCACAGCACTGCTGCAGAGATTGTGCTCATGTAGCACAACTGTGAGCTGTGCACAAGCACTGCCTGTCCCTCAGCTACTTTTCTCTTTGAAGAAGAGAATTTTCATACAAAAAGGTAAAAGAAAATCCTCAAAATTTGCTTTGCTTCCAGGGCACACTATTTAAAAAAAAAGAAAAATACAGCAATACCTCAGACCAAACGTTTGAATCTAAACATCTTCAAAGAGCAAGACTAACAGCACTTCTTTCATTCTTTTTTGTTTAAATTGAACGAAATGGTTTGCTGCATACATGCTGTTCACTTCAAAAGACCATTCTTAATCCCTTAATAAATAGCAGCCTAAAAGGAATCACACTAAAGTAAGTTTTTAACGCTTTAGCCAAAACAGCAGCCAGCAGATGGGCAGGACTGAATTAACTGTGTGAATCCTTCTCACAGGTATCTTTGCAAAGTGGAAAATTAACAATAGGAAAGTACTGATAGAAGGCAGAAAGTTTTTTTTATGTTCTTTTCTTTTCAATTAATGAAATAGGTTTAATTGCACTCCAGGTTAGGTGATATAAAACATTAATCTATTTTTAAAAACACAATGTAACAATACAAATCAAACTGTATTTGTACTTATCAATTATATCCAAAGAATTATGATGACGTGAAAATGGTAATGAAAAGAAAGTAAAAAACCCCACTCTTACCACATAATTGCTCCCTGGTTTCAGTGACTACTTCTGGCATATTTGAACTAGACTACTTTGAGTATCACACTTTACAATAATCTGAACAAAAATATTTGTATGAAGACTAGCTTAGTAGGTTGACAAACTGGTAATTAAATAGAAAAAAAAAAGTTAATTAATACTGCTTTCTATTTAATTTAATAATTAAATAAATTTTTAAAAATTCCACTTTTGGTAAAACTCTTCCTGATTCATCCTTGGCTCTTAGACCTTTTGGCACTGCCTTGTCTCCAATCACCCATGTGATAGCTGAAATCTGAGTTTGAAAGGAAGATTCCCTTCAATAGAAAGGATGATTTCCTTGTCTGCAGGAAAACTTTATCTTTCTCTACATCTTAGCATGTTTATTTACAAGCAACTCATTGGCTTTCCAGCACAGACCAACATCTACCCTAATCACCCATTTCAACAAAGCCCTGGCAATCAATTGACAGCTGTCAAGCCCCAGTCACACTCTGCAGAGTAATCAGAACAGTTTTGGAAGGACTCCTGTCAACCCTTTTTGGAGGTTCCAGCTTTTGAGGGATCACCACTGAGTCATTATTCTGATAGAAAGATGTTTAAGCTGTGATCTCTCATCCTCTGAATTTTAAGAGCTGTGGTGACCTTCAGTGATTTTGGTATGTATCACAAAATCAAACGTAATTCCATGAGCCTTGTTTCTGTTATGGAAGTAGCATACACCTGCAATACCTAATCCTACATGTCACACTCCAATTTAAGGCCAAAAAGAAGTCACCCTGGCTTGGTACATCATCCAATGAACATCACTGTGCATACTCAAAAGGCTGTATACATCAGTTCATCTCTTTCTTTTGGTCAAAAAAAGACAAAAAAAAAAAAAAAAAGGAGCTTGTGAGTTCAAAGAGAGAACCACATATATGAGCATGTCAGCACTCAGCTACTCAGCTCAGCCTCCTCTTGAGTACTTTGTACAGATCCAGCCTCCTGAGAATAAGAATACTGTGGATTTGGGAAAGCAGAAAGGTAGAGTGGATGATCAGAGCTCCTTCTGTGGAAGGAACAATTAGGCAGGTTAAAGCTCTTCGTGGCAAGACTTTCGACTAAGCAACAACGTAACAAGGTTCTGCCAACTCAGCAGTGAGATGAGAAGGTAAATAAGAAATGACCATTAACCATCCCACATTACCTATAAGAAACAGGGGACATCAAATGAAGTTATCTGCTGTAGAGCCAAACCAAAGAAATACAAAGACTTCACAAAACTGACTAGATTGGGGAGCTCATTGCCCTGGTGGCTGCAATGAGAACATTTAAAATGAGTCAGTAAGCAATCAGTTACAATAATAGATTTTTTAAAACTTCATTTGGCCCTAAATGCAAAGGTGCCATCATCTCTCCCTGAAGCTATCTCTGCTCCATTTCAGGAGACAGAGTTTTCTGAAGCAGCATTCCTATTCATTTTCTTTGCTTCCTTAGGTACCTGCTACCAGCCACTGCCAGACAGAGCCACCCTTATGCCTTGGGACAGGTGTTAAAATAGTCTATACCTTAAGATATATTGTAATCAAACCTGAAGTGAGTGCTGATGCAATAGTCCTGATGCCCAGGAGCCTTGTGAACCACACACAAGACAGATTCCTTCTTTGTGTTAGGGTGTTCCTTTTTCATGAAAAAAATGAGAGTTAGCTTTTTTTCTTCCCACAGTACCAAGACCTCCCTTATTCTTAAAGCCTTGAAGTACAAAAATTATTTCCATTTGCAGCAGAACAGTTTAGTTTGTGTTGCACCCCAAGGTTTGAGGAACAGGGTATGTCTTTCCCTAGGAAAGGGTCATAAATGAGCTGGGATGGCAGCTGTCCACACCACCTAGGGCTAGCAGGGGAAATCACAACCATGCCATAAACAGCTTCAAGTGACTCAGCCAATTACACAGCAGAGATGCCAAGAAAGTACAGCTGCCAGGCTTGGCACAGAGTCAGGACAAGGAGTACTCCTACCCTGCATGGGGGCCAACACTACTTGAGTGCTGCAGACACTGCTAAATAAAATGCATCTTGACACCAAAAATCCATCCTTTACACCCCTGTGAAAAGACTGCACCAAAGTTATGTCCTATTTCACTTGGAAAAAAGCAGCAACTTTCACCTTAATCCTTAAGGACCTTCACTTTAGAAGCGGAACAGGAACTGTCCCCTTCTAATTTGATGTATTAATTGATTTGATTAACCAAGCTGGGTTTTTCCTTTTCCTTTGAGCAGACATGCAATGCCTGTCACATCACTGTGGTGAACACCCCTCTCCCCTCAGGCAAAGCCTTCACTAGGCTCTTGCTTCCCTCCTGCTTGGCCTCAGGACCTCTGTGGTGCACAGCTGTCACCTCCGTGATGCTACCACGCTCAGTCAGTCTCAGGCCAGGCCTGACAGAGCCACCTGAAGCTCCTCCCTGCACTGGGGCTGCCAGAACCCCCCTCTGCACTCTGCATGACAACACTCAGGCTGCTTCAGGCAGATGACTCCATCTGAGAGATTTTTCTTTTCCACAGAATAATTAAAAGGTTAATCTAGCCAAAATCTTACAATACATACAAAAGCTATTTGGTTGTCACTTCTTGTGTCTATTTCTCCTCCAACCCAATAAACAAAGGACTTGCCCTCTTTTCTTTGTGATCATTATTTGAACTGCATAGTTTCAATATAGCTTGAATATAATTTAAATTTTGCTTAGCTGATTTTCATTCTATTATCTCTTGTTCTCTGGGCAAGTATATATTTGATCTTGAGAGTAAAATTGTTATAATTAAATCTATGTTTTTAAAAGTTATATGAATTAGAGCGTAGAGCTGAAGTAATATATAACAGCTTCCATGGAATTATATAGATAGAATAATAACTCACTTGTCTGAGCAGCACACCTGGACAGATTAGTTATTACCCAAGGAAGTTTTGCTATTCAGATTTTAGAACCCACTGAAATACTACATGATGCTTAAGTATATTACAAAAGTCTCTACAGAAGTACAAGTCTATAATAAAGATGCAATTGGAAATGTCAGCCTTCCAACTCAAACTGAAGTTTTGAACACTCACCTCCCAGCCTAAATCCCCAAGATGATGGCCAAGGTGCTGCCTAAGGCAGAGACAATCCTTTAGCCTCTTTTTACTTCACTGTGACACACAAAGTCAAATAAACAAAAAAGATGGGTTCGAGGAAGGAAGAATGAAATCTCAATTGAATTACTACAACCCAAAATTTCCAGTGATTTGTGTTTAGGACATCAGGTCTTAACAGCTTAAGTTTCGCCTGGAACTGAGAAGGCCACTTTTTACTTCAAAACCTGCACCTATTTATTTAAGTACAATTATGCGAACTTCTTTGCAGCATAATACTAACAAATGCATAGTAAATTCACTTGCCCTCTTTAATACAAATAATATTTACTTTGTAGTTCCTTTCCATGTTCTTAACAAGCCAGTGAGAATGAGGCAAGTGCATGGGAGGCCTGAGCTACTATGTCAGGCAATTTAGCTTCTGAAATGCATAATCCTGGTACTTACACGTGTTTTTCTTTATATAGCATGGATATTATTATATTCACATGTGAATTCCATGTGAGTTTTATATTTCACAAGTTAAATTATGCCGCTAATTGATACTTCATAATAAAATGCCTGAACGAGACCAGGCTGCTCTGATACATGGGAAATTTTAGATTTAAATTAAGTTAGGGGTTGATTTTCATTTCGAAAGTGTTTTTGAAGTTTAACAACTGAAATACAGATACTGTTTTCAAAAAGGGACACAAAAGATGAGAACGCAAACTGTTTGGTCGGGCAGTTGATGTTTAGACAGCAGAAGTCTTACACATATGAAAATGTTTTTCACTGTGTTACTGTCCTCTTGATTTAAGAGAACAGTAGGGTGGCCATTTTAACAACTCTTCTATATGAGCACATACTGATGGGTGGAGTTTAATTTTCTGCTACTTTATCTATCTCTGATATTTGTTTTATAACCTAGAAACGCATTCTTCCCAAAAAACCAAGAAAAAGTTCTAAGTTGTGAAATAAAGTTCATAAGGTAGTTTTGTTACTGCTTAGTAGGACATCCTATAATGACCAAGAGATGAAGAAATACTGTTACTCTGAAATTAATAGGAAGACGTTTGTTGGCTCTAAAAGGCATTATGAAAGGCAGTCTCCCTTTTGAACAGTTTATCGTTGTATAAATTCTGCTTACACTTCCATAAACTCCATAGCACAACTTCTCTGTTCCCAAACTCAGCACAAGCATCAAGCTGGGTTTTTTTTTTTTTATTTTCAAGTTCAAGTAGCTCCTAAAAATACTCAAGAAATTTTAATCTAATGCTGCTGAGAATGAAAAGGCTTAAAAATGGAAAAGTGAAGGAAGATTTGGCCTACTTTGTTCTGTTCTGCTAGAATTATAAGAAAAATATCAAGGTTATCTTTTTGAAGAAAATGCTTTACAGGTAAATAAACCACCTGCCTTCTGATTCTGCCTGCCATGGGCTTACAACTGCTGATCTTTCTTGGCCCCTCCATTCTTCTCAGGGAGATCTCATTTCTTCTCACCTATACAGCATTGCTCTGAGCTGCTGCTGCTGCTGCCTCCACCATCTGTTACCTAAACTCAAGAATTTTCCCCCCTGATGGAAGCTACAAAAGAGCACGAGTGTGTTCGCTGGGGAAATACCACACAACGCCATGGATGTCTGACACCACTCACAAGAGCTGGGCAAGAGCAAAGCCTCTCAGCAGAGACACATCTGGATTAAAATGTAGGGCAGTAGTGGAGGGTAGGAGGGACAGGCCTGCCTAGGATAAGATTTACAGAGACCAAAGGATATGTGGTGTAACACAAAGCAAACAAATTCAATTTAATAAAACATCCTGCATACAAAGTATCACCTAGCAGTTTACAGAGAGATAAGAGACCAAGATAATGCTTTAGAAAATTGGATACTGTGACTCATAAAAGAAAAACAGGAAAATTCACAAATAAAGTTGAAGCCATTCAGATAGAGGAAAACTGCTGAATTTAAAAGCATCTACAATACAAGCATATGTTCTTACAGAAGAGACACAACTAAAGAAAAAATGAACCTCAAACTATTAAAGGATCCTTTAAGCATCTAAAACCCCAGTGTTTATTAAAGTATCCCTGTAAACGAAGTATTAGGTTAATAGAAAACAAGTTTAACCTGGTATAACTGGAACCACACAAAAATCACAACTTTTCAAGGTGTCTAACACCTCTCTCTGCCTTAGGCAAAACTTTAAATAGAGATTTTAAGAAATGGACAAGATTTTCTGAAACATAAAAACCTTTGACTTGGAATCAGATCAATTTGTATTAAATCTCTTTTTATTTAGACACAATGTCATAAATTCTGTGTTGAAGTAAGGGAGAGGGGAATAAAAAAGGCATGATAAAAGCATGAATCAATCAAGAGCAACAAATATAATGAGAGAGCTGAAAGCACAACAGAGTCACAATTTCTGGATGCACAGAAGTAATAAAACCCCTCTATTTACATGCAAAATTTAAACTGAAAATTTTGACACCACCACATTTTTAATAATAACTTCAGAAAAAGGAACAGGCAGGTCACTAGGTCAAGCACCAGGGGCATAGCTTGAGAGGACTTAACAGATAATCTGTCTGGGCAGCTTAAAAGCCTGGAAAGCAGTAGAGTTGCCAGTGCTGGGATGCTGCCCCTGGATGTACCAGTACAGAGCTGTGGCACACCGATAATGGGGGAGACTGTTCAAGAGGAAACCAGATGCCCTGAACATTGGGAACCACAAAAGTACCAGCAGAAAGAGCATGAAGGATGTTTTCACACACTACTTGGAAGGGCGGATGGGCAGCACTTCAGGGCAGGAGAAACAACCAACACAGCCTTGACCACCTGCAGTTGCTGCTGCTGGCAGCAAACAGCTGCACAGGGACGGCTGAGGGGAAACAGTGGCAGGATCATAAAGGCAGAGGGAATTATTGGTTCTTTCTTTTAGGTGGGAGATTTTATCTTAGAAACAGAAAGCAGTGGAATTACAGAGGCAGCAGAGTCTGGATGGACAGGTCAGTGACTACAAGGTAGTAGTGACTGACAGCATTGCAGAGGGTATCACCTGAACAAGCTCCATTATCACTTTCAAAACTAAACTTATGAGAAGTGCCAAAGTATGGCAAAAGTTACTGCAATTCTGGAAACCAAATTACAAACTAAGGCTCCCAAAAGGGGGTGACCGGGCTGCTCCCATGCCCAAGTGACAATGGTCACTAGCCTGCCCATATCCATATCCCTCCTGGGCACAGAAGACCCAGCCCTGCTGCAGCTTGCCCCACTCCTCACCCACATCCGGCAGGTGGCAGCCACTGCCCAGATTGTCATCTCCACCTCGCATGAGGCTTCTCACTCGTCCCTCCTCTCCTCTGGTGCACACCTATGTCAAAAACCTCCAAACTTCCTTCCAAGACCAGTGCCCATGGATTCATTTTCCTACTACGTTTATCGTATTCTAACTCACGTCAACACAGCATAGTAAAAAATTACTATGTATTTACTATTTATTTATTTATTTTTATGTATTGACTATATAGTAAAGCTATTGTAAGGTTTTCTCAGCATACAAGCACTAGTCAACATCAACTACAGCCACTGGTAAAGACCATCTCCTCTCACTGGAGCCACTCACTTGCCATCAGGTATTCCCAGCCCCCTCCTCTTTGCACCAAAGTCCCTCAGCCTGGCTGCATTGGAGCAACAAGAGGTACAGCTGCATGAACCATGACTCCCAAGCAATCACTGCTATTTGGTTTTACCCTAGTTCAAGGAAGGAATTAAGCTCAAAGCTAGGAAGAGTTAAAGGGTCTTTCCAGGATGTTTTCCCCTGAGAGCACTGCACTCTAACATTACATAACCCTGTGAAGCAGAGGTCAGAGTACATGAGATGCTGTCCTGGTTTAGGGCAAATTTGTGGGAAGACCCCCAAAGGGGCCCCTCCAGAAAACAAACCCACACGGCCCCTCCCCCCCAACCAGTTTGGGAAAGATTTTCCTCAGAGAGAGAGAGATGGAAAGAACCTGTTTATTATCAGGCCCGGCACTCCCAGCACACAGAATGAACAATACCGGATGACAAAATTTGTTCACTGCTCTGAAAAGATCACACACTCCCAGAGTCTCTCCGGTGGATGGTTGCTGTTTCAGTCCCTCTGGCGCTGGGAAAGGTGGACCCCCCGGCAGGCTGCAAGGTGTCCTGGATGTCTCCTTGGGTCCTGGCCTGGAACAGGTTCAGAAGGCTCCACGGGAAAGGAAAAAGGGGACAGTCCAGAGAAAATTTGGACTGTACAGCTAAACTAGTCAGAAGAGCAAAGCAGCAAAGCAAGAAGCAAAACAAAAGCAGAGTGAGAGAGAGAAAAAATACCAAAACAGCACTAATATACTGCACTATCTGTCCTGCCAACTGTGGGGGAGTGAGCAAGCTGATAACCAAAGAGACTTCACTGTTCAGGGCCAGTTTTGAAGGCACTGAGCACAGCATCCAGCACACACAGGACAGACAACTGGGGATACAAGGATCATACCGTCACCCTAGGACAGATGCCCAATGGAATAACACTACAGACAATAATTTCAAAACCACAACATACAGCCACTGTTTCCATCAAAAAGAAAATGACATGAAAATTAAGGTGTTTCAGTTCTCATAGAACCACCACAGTACAAATTATCATGTCAACTATTCTTCTATAAGCACCTTCAGGAATATTTTTTACCATTGAATCTTGTAAAAAACCCACAGCTTAGGAGAAAATGTATGTATTGGATCTATTTTTCTTCCAGGAAGGACAGAAAATTTCTCAATTTTGCAAGCACAGTAGTCTCATGACACTAAACATATTTTGCATCAGCTAAAGCTGTTGCATATACTAAAATGATCAATGTTGAAAGCTTCTGAAATTATTTCCACAGCTAGATACTGCTTTTTCAAGGCTTAAAATGATTTCCTTCTATATTTTTATAGATTGGGAATCAGCCAATAAGATGAATATGTTCAAAATACTAAGTGCTGTTCTGGCATTTTCATTTCTAGAGTATACAAAAATATTCTGAACATGCCAAAAGTCATACTTGCAAATAAATCCAAGTACCTAACTAGTTCCAAATAAACAGGAAATTTCCTATGATAAAGCACAATAATTTAAAATATTTTAGAGGTTAGATGATAGATTGAATTCCTCTAGTATTTTATGAAAAAACATAAGCTGACTATATTTATTGAGCAACACCACCAGCTATAAAGCAATTTAAGATACAGTGAAACCACAGGTGAGTCCAATTTAGACCAAAACCACACAGCTGACCCACGAATAATGAGAACAGGTAGCTGTTTTAATGCTTCAGCACCTGAACCCTATGATGAGAAGCATGAAAATGAGCTTGATTTACAACCTTTTTCTACTCCAGAAACAGAGAACTTCCCAGGACAATTATTAATTGTGACAGATATGTATAGGAAGTGAAAGAACTGACATTACTTTCTACATAAAGATATGTGTTGTGAATTTCAGTTGTAAAGATGACAAATTAGCTATACTGAAATCATGCATTTCTTCAATAGCTCCTGCTCTACATTTGTGTTTGTACAGAGCTGGGTTGCTCCCTTATGGATGTAAGCATATGTAAAATTGAAAAATTATGAGTTAAACTGGGACTCTTAAACATCTTCCTGATGTGCTCTAAGAATTCACACAAGGCAGTTGATTTTGGTGCAAGGTTTAACTGCATTTCTATTAACCTACTGCAGCCATTAGAGTAAATGATGTTGGCTTGATCACTGGTTAAAAATATTTTTGAAAAGCAGAAGCTACGCTGCAGTACTCACTCTTCCAGCAATAAGGTAAATAGTTATTCCAATTCTGTATATGGGGCAAAAGATAACCAGTCAGTACTGAAGAAAGGACTACTTAAGTGCCTTGAAAATTAAATTATATTGCAGCTCAGTGTAATTTAAAACATCAGAGAAATCAGAGGCTCTCACAGATTTTAATTAAAGTAATCTCTATATTTAGACCTTGCCTTTTCCTCACTCTGCTGCTACTATTCCTTTAAAGTTTATTCACTGCACTGCATAAAACCATAAAACCAACCAAATTTATTTCATCTTATTTACAGTAGAATAATTTTTAAATAAATGAGGACAACATTTCCTATCTTATATAAAGAACTGTTTTGTATAATGGCATTTCAGAAACTCAAGGACACTCATGGCACAATAATTTCATTGACAAGTTGCCATAGAAATAGCCAGCTCAAATGCATGCTACATCTCAGTCACAGAACAAAAACTAGTTCAATATGCTTCAACCAGTTTCAAGGGGGGGCATGAAGCCTACAGGCAAAGCAACAGGTAAAAGTCACAAAAAAGAGGCTTTGCAGGGAAGCTGTTGGAGTCAGGAGCCTGCGACACTGAGGGAAGCCACAGATGTGAGGTCACAGGCACCCCCAAACCCTCCCCCAGAGCAGCCTCCTGGCACTCCCAGGGACCCTGCAGGGAGCAGCTGCAGATCTGGGGGTCACAGCTGCAGATCTGGGGGTCACAGCTGCAGATCTGGGGGTCACAGGGCACCACCATGAGCAGAGCTCGGCTCCCATACCTGCCGAGGGCTGCGGGGCACCTCAGCAGGCAACTACGTGGCTATTGAGGCATGAGAGGGATGGTGCATGTGGCCAAACATGCCAGGAAAAGTAAAAGAACCCCAAACAACTCCACCCAGTGGGGGCAAAGCACCAGAAGGGTCCTACAGAGCTGTGCTGGGCTGTGCTGTGGAGCAAACAAACCCTGCGATCCTCACAGAGCCCAACGACTTCCAGACTTATACAGCTCCCTTAAATACAGCCAAGATGAAAGAATACCCTGATGAAAAAGCAAACTTTCCTTGTCAACCTTCCCTTACCTTTATCTCAGTGAGCACATGGGGCTCAAGCCAGCTGCCAGGCCAGGCCACGCTGGGGGCAAACATGAGGGCACTGGACACTGCCCACACTGAAATGGGGCAGACAAGGCAGGGCGGGCTCAGGGGCTGCTCCTCAGGGCAATTAACCTCAATCAGGGCCCAAGCAGGAGCTTCCACGGTTTTCTTTCCAGCCAACATCAGTTCCTCCTGCTGGAAATGTGGCAGCAGAATACCATGATTGAAAGTGCCAAAGGCGACTCCCAAATGCTGGAGTAGCCGGTGGTAATTCATTTTCTATGACAAATCCCATATCTTGTTCTATTTTTTAATATATTCAAAAATGAATTTGTTATTCAGAACTATTCTCCTGACCATTTCTAGGGGTTGTTTTTCTAGCTTGTTCCAATTCCCCAGGTGAAACAGTCGTGATTGCAAACTTTGTATCTGCATTCTGCAAATATATTGAAATACGTATCTTAACAGCTGTTCAAGAGACATTAGACAGCAAGGAAGTCTGTCACCAGGAGCCTTATGGAGATCAAATTTAACTCACAGTCAACAAAATTATAATAAATTGAATTAAGGAATTCAATATTTTTCACAGTCTGCAGGCCACTTAACGCATCATATAGCCAGCACCATTAACATTTATATGCAGAAAGTGCTCAATTGCACTGCTGCCTTACAAAGTAACTGGATTTCTGCTACAGTGTATTTATCTTTTTCTACCTTGCTTGACACATTTTGAATCCTTTAAAGTGAGAAGTAATCTATTTTTGTTCCTTGGTGAGGTTTTTCTGGTTACAGTTGGTTGAATGATAATTTTTTGCTATTAGAGTAAAAGTTCTTAGGTTTTCAGTTTCTGACTGAGGCAACATATGCAATTAGGAGCTATCATGTACCATAGCTTAATCAAATTCTCATTAATATTCTTATCACCATAATTTTACAAAAAAAAAAATAATTCTTTTCATGTGGAATAATCTGAAGGGAAAAAAAAAATCAGTCCCAAGACTGCATTGCAGTGCTCTCTTCTTTTCACCCAGTATGTTGAGGAAAGCATTACTAACTGTTGTAGTAACAAAATCTTTGTTACCAGCATTATTTACAGTTTTGAGCAGGATTCATCACCACCCTGAACTCATAACCACCTTTGAAACCTTTGATAATTTCTATTTTCATTCTGGATTATTCCTGTCATGAAGAAGATGACACTGAATAGATTCTTCCCCCTTCAAAAACTCCTTTTTATTCTTTTTGGGCTATAGGAAGAGGAGTTTCTACCTCTGTTTCTGTGTCTCCATAGCAATCCTTCTGCATCAGAAAGAGCAGGCAGACAGAAAAGGTTCCTGAGCCTTCACCTGAGTCCCACTGCTATGAAATATTGCCAGGCAGCATTCCCAATCTCAGAAGCCTGGAAGCAGTCCCTGCCTAACAAGGTGCTGGTAGTGGCCTCCCCACTGCTCATCTCAGCACTAGGCTTGAGGCATGTTTGGGGGTGGTTCAGTTTCAGTCCAGACTGTTCCCTTTTCCCCCAGTCCCCTTCCTTCTCCAGCCTACCCTGCCAGCTCCAGGCCCTGCCATTTGGCAGTCAGGTGGAGCTCTGTCCTCTGACACCGCTCCTGCTCAAAACAGAGTTTCATTTATATAAAATCCTGAAGTGGACTAAAACTGAAGGAGTTTGAATAAACCCCCAACCTGCTCACTCATTTCAGCCTTTAAAAGGAGGAGCAGAGATCCAGGGGAAGGAGCCAAGTCCTTCTTCTGCGGAGAGATAGTACCAGGAGAGCAAGAAAGAAAGGGTAAAACAATGAGCACAGGGCCCTTGCTCCAAATATCTGCTGTCCCTTCTAACATAAACAAATGGAACTGAACTGTGACCCCAGACCAAAGACCTTCACCTCCACCTGCATTACTGATTCCCCTACTCAGGGATCCTCACTTATCAGTTAGTGTTTGGGTTTGTTTTGGGGATTTATTTTTGTTTGTTTTTGTTTTTGTTTTTGTTTGTTTGATTGTTTTGTTGTTGTTGTTTGTTGCTGTTTGTTTGTTTGTTTTGAGTGCAACAGGAGGTAAGGGGTTATACAGCGTTTAAAAATGAGAAAGGCATTGGTTTACTCACAGCAACATTTTCAGGATTGGGAGAAAAGGAAGGAAAACCTCTGAATCCTCATATGTAGTTACATAAATGGCATGTTGCCCTCATGTTTCAAAGGAATCTAATTTTCTTTTGTGGTCCTGGAATATATCAGCTGACATTTCTTGCTGTTACGGACTTTAGTTTAGACCTATGTCTTTATTTAAGCTGTTCAGTTTTCTAGAACTGGTGTTCTAGAAAATCATATTCCAGTACTGACTTTCTTACTGGTAATAATTTACTACCAGTAGCAGCAGTAGCAATGCTGTGAAAGCTGCTTTCATAATTTCAACATTTGGGGACATTTTGCAATGAAAAATACAGAAACTACAGTCATACATTTACCTGCTTAAAGAGACGACATATTAGACTAAATTAGACTAATTAGACTAAATTTCTCTAATATAGCTTTAGTTCTAAGAATACTACACTGGCACTTTGACTCAGAAGTTCCTCTGCCAGGTGCAAAACGAAGAAAGTCACAATTTGAACAAGAGCAAGGAAAAATGTGACAAGGAAGGCAAACTTTAATTGAATGTATGAGGCTGTGGCTCAAGTGAGAACACAGTGAGTGTGGGTTTCTGTGCAACACAGCTTGTTTCTGCAAAAACCACTGCCAAGAAAAGATGGTTTATGAAAACAAAATTTTGATCTAGCATAGCCTCAAGCATGAGGCAGACTCAGGGCTGAAGTTCAAGTCTGGACTCAGCTCATGTTCAAATGCAGAGGAGCACTGCAAACACCCTGCAAATTCACTGGCCTTGTGTAATTTCTGCACCTGGAGGTGGAACAATACTCCAACAGCACCCGAGCCACTGTGTGACCTGGCTGGGAGCATGCAGGGGTACCTCCCTGGCCTGGGACATGGACCCCCACCTTTCCTCTCTGTACAGAGCTGGACTCAGTACTTATCCTAGTCAAAAGCACTTGAGAAAAAAGTCCATGTTGTGGCAAATAAAGTTTAGTGACTAACTTAAACAGGGGTCCACTATGGTTTTTAGCATATGGCTTCCTATTTCAGTCCTAGAAAAAGTTCAATTTTAATATTTATTGAAAATTAATGTTTGTTTTTCTTTTGTAGATTTCCAAAGTTTCGGGGGATACTGTTCCCTTGAAAGATCATTTTCAAGGATGCACTAACAATTAATACATTTGCTAAAGAAGCACCTTCCTGTCAGAGTTGTGTGTAGCAATCTCTACTGACCCTTGCAAACAGGCTCCACTGCAATTCTACAATACAAAGAAAAAACCATATACATTAGTCCAAAATATTTCTTTCCAGAACTTGCATGTTCCTTTACAACTTAGTAGTGAAGATGGGCAGTAAAATGTAGGGCTGGGAAAATGAGACTGGCAGTGAAAATGGCAGAGCTGTGGATGAAAGGAATGAGCTGTGGGAAAGACAAGCATAACATCAGTGGTATTAGTGTGAAGCAAACACAGAGGATGAAAGAATAAGGAAACATGAGAAGATGGAAAAAAGGCAATTGCTTTTGATACAGAATGCAGTCAGTACACTGCTGAATCCAACCAAAAAAAAAGTTGAAAGAAAAACGTCCAACCATTATTTAATAATATTAAGGCTTAATGATCATTTGAAATTGAAATTTTCAAGTTTTCATTGAAATTTTCTTATCTGACACTAAGAAAGCCAGATCCCAGGAGTTTCTTGGCAGTAGCTGATGACATGGGTCTGGTATGGAACTGTGCTGCCAGTGTGCCATAAAATGCCTCACCTAACCTGACAATTATACCCAACTCAAATGTTAGATGCTGGATTTGAGCTTGGACTGAACAGAAACACATAGATAGTAAAAGTGGAATTGCATAATTAGGATGTGTATATATCCTTAATTACAGCATGAAGTGGCACAGAGGAGAGGAGGATTAAATTATCATCCAAGACAGATCTGTTTCTTTTTCTCTAGTGTGCAAACACAAATATGGAGATGCCTTAATTAGAGCCATATGGCCAGTGCATGGAGTCACTGCAGGGTATTGTTAAAGCAGTTTGAGTGCCCAAACTATGCTCATTCACATGTTGTTGCATTTCTCTGAATAGTTACAGATAATAGTAATCAACTTTGGAAGTACTGGTTGCAAAGATCGTTGGTTTTTCAATAATGGTAATGCTCCTGTGCTGTGTCTAACCACAAAATTCTAAGCACACCCATTCCATATCATATAAACATGCATCCACAGAGTGGCTCTGGTCTGGTTACCTCCACAAGAACGTGCCCGTTTGGAAAGAAGCCCAGAAAACCCCTCCAGGTAGAGGTTAAATTACTGATCCAAGCATGTGTCATTGTGCCATAGTACCATTTGGAGATAGTGCACAGGGACACTCAGCATCTTATAAAATTAATCCGTTATAGATTTTAGAAGAGTCACAGGTCAAAAAATAATGAAGTAAGCAGCACAATATTTCCCATAACAAATTAGGAAATTGGTGGAGTGGTTCAGTAGAGAGCCAATGCATATAAACATTGATTTCAGGTGCAAAGACAGATGGAAATAGTTTAGAGGTAGCAGAACTTCATTTCTAGATGATATTCTAGTGAAAATCTTAAAATATAAAACCCTTCAAATGTGCTGAATGCTGCTTTGATTGTGTATTACCTCATCACTTGATGCTCCAGAAGACAGATGTTTCTTTAACTGGAGAGTAATGAGTAATAAAGGCAAACTTAACAAGAAGCTCAATTGAAAGTAGGAAAAGTCCTGTGTTATAAGGCAACACTTAATAAATGGTGGAAAAGTGGCTAACATGCAAATAAAACCAATCAGTAAATTACTCGTTGACTATAAACCTATTGGTCATCTTTCTTCTTTCAACCTTTCCCTCCCTCCATATCCATTAGTAGAACCCTGGGGACACCAACACTTCTCACTGAAACCTCATCCATCCTGCATGTGGATGAGGAGTGGTCATTCCCAGCAGCCCAGGAGCTGCCGTGGCCATACCAATTGGGCTCTGCCTGAAGTCCTCCCATGTACTCAACAGTAATTGTTGCTGAGAGATTTGGGGGGTAGGGAGGGGAAATAGCACAAGTAGGAGCATTTTTACTGTCTTAAAAAAATAAATAAGGAGGATCACTGATCACAGAAAAAAAGGAAACAGGGAACACTTCCTTTACAAAATGAAAAGATATGAAAATATTTATAAAGGCCAAAGTGGTATCACGAGTGAAGAATGATGTAAAGAGGTTCCTTATTCCATTATATAGTATATTAAAATATGGGGATAACATTGCAGATAGCAGAATTTTTTGTTTTCCATTAGCTTTCATTCAGATTTTATATTAAGAAAGATTAAAAAACCTTCAAGAGCAGTATCTTCTTTCCATGTTTACTACAAGACACCACAATAAATCAAACACAAGCTGTACCTTCAGAGCCTCATTATTATCAAGAATTGTCTGTTATTTCTATCACTGTCCTTCTTTTTATTTCCCTTGTGTGTTTCAGATCTATCTCCCATTAACTCGAGGGAGTAACAAGCTAAGAAGGGAGATAGCAGAAATAATGAAAATAATGCTTTCTGCCCTATATAGAGCTGCCTATAGACTGTGGTGGACTGAACCTGCTCATATGCCTGCTGTTCCTGTAGCTGCTGTCCAAACTCACTAGGCAGGATATTAAGGATCTCCTTGTTTCTGCTTAAAAAAAAAATTTAAGATTAATAAATAAATAAATACATAAAATAAAATAAAAAATCAAAGAAACGGAAATCTCCCCAAAAGATCCCGCTCAGCAAAATATTCTGGTTTGCACTATTTTCTTATCCTTATGAATAAATTTAATAAACCATAAAATCTTCTTACCACACTTTGATGTACTCTGGAACTGTGCATATGGGGTCATTATGACATTGATAAAGTGAATCGTGTATGAAGAAACACAGTGTTTCTGAAACCTGCTCCAAACCTCAGATCTATTTGTAAAGAATTCCTGATTTAATTCTCAGTAATTCTATATCCATGAAGGTTTCCCTTCCACAGAATTTCTCCCTATATTATTTTTAATATTATTTCTTCTATATATGCAAAAAAAAAGTCTAGAAACAGCATTAGTTTAAAAGTTAATTTGAAAACTGTTAAATTTGTTTCACAAGTTTTCAAAGATTTTAAGTTTGCATTTCTTGACACCACTTGCAACTGTAATTAATAAAAAAATCAGCCTTGCTAGAAAGTTCTTATTAGTATAGGTGTTTGAGAACATTTTCTCTTATAATAACTTTTGGCAAACAAATAGCAGAAGACATGGTCCAGATGCCCACCCAGTTAGTGCATTTTGAAGGCCCTTACTCATTACTTAAAAAGGCCTCCCAAAAATTGTGTCACAAGAAGACAGTGGGAATTGTTTGCTGTGTTGTTTCTACCTGCAGTCCTGGCAACAGGAGGGAACATTTGGTAAAAGTGTTCCTGTGTAGGCAGTGAACTCTCCACTGTGCTGTGCAGGACACCCCTAGCAGCATCTTCTTCTCTCTGAGGTAAAACACAGCTGAATACATCTGATGACAGTTAAGTCACCCAAAGCCCTGCTGGATGCTCAAACAAAACATCCTGTCCATTTTCTACCAAAGTTGCTCTGCTCAGTTATAAATAATTTCCAAAAGATGATTTCTTCTAAACATTGAAAATATTTAAAGGAGTCACTTGTAATTTAAAAAAACATAATAAACTATAAAAGTAGTATTTCAGTCCAGATAATTGTAATTCATTATGCAGGAAAAGGGGTTCACTGGGTGTGTCACTGTGCTATAATCTCCATTAGAGTCTTCATACGCTCAGGCAAGTCCTGGCTAGGCAGAGCAGCTCAGCAGCCTGGATGACACCACAACAAAAGTTCTGCAAAGCCCTGTTTACCATCAATTTTTTGAATTGTTCATTTGAAAATATGAGTCCTCCAGTAGTGCGGCACTTCCATAGTAACAATCGATTTAAGTTGTCACAGCGTCTGCCAGTTCTCATTAAGGACCCAGAAACCTGGGAAACCAGGGGTCCTTATCAGCTTGTTACCTGGGGGTGTGGCTACACATGTGTGTCCACCCCCACAGGCCCGCGATGGAGACCCCAAAAGTGGGTAAAACCTTTCATCCCCAAAAATCCAGCTCCAGCAGACGGGGATGAGAAGCAAGCAGCCGTCACCTCAAAGAGAAGATGCCGCCGGAGAGAGGAGGAGAAGGAATCTTCCTGAGAGATTTAGCTACATTCCAGCAGAACCATGAACTTTAATGTGTTTTATAAATGTTTGATTTTCCTTTTAGAGAAGAAAAGC
>VZRH01007205.1:27561-104231 GCA_013397555.1 Urocynchramus pylzowi | reverse complement strand
TTTTTTTTTTTTTAAACAAACTAATGTGTCTGATGAGCGGATGGTATTCTGAGCCCTCGTGCAGGGCAGGCAGTGCCACATGCTCCTGTCGTGGGGATGGGAACAGCCATGGCCATTGTCAAAAACAGGGTAGAAACTGTCATAAAATAGTTAATAATTGTTGAGCGTGTACTGTTAAGAAGTTTGGTTATTATATTGCAAAAGAGTAGTTATAAGAAATACGGTACTCAACATCATATTACACCTAAGTAAAGTGCAACACTCCCCAAGAAAGCCTGGACAGAACTGTAATGGGCCAATGAACCGCCTTAAACCTTCATGCAAATGAAAGGAGCACAACAGAAACCAATCCAAAGGAACAGAAAACAGGATAAAAGGGGCATCTGACCCAGTGGAGGTGTGCTGCTCCACCGGGGACATCGCTGCTCATGGAGGAAGAAGAGAGTGCTGGTGCTGCAGGACGGGATCGCTCCTGCTCGGCCCTCGGGCCCCCTAAGCTTTAGGCCTCATTGTAATAAATGCTGAAATCACTCTAGCTCTGGGAGTGGGGCCCCGTTTATAACAGCTGGGGGCTGTGGCTTTTGGCAGGACACCATCCAGCCAGATCAGTGCTCTGCATGGTGGGAGACATGAATCCATGGAAACAAGTCATGGCTTGGGATCACACACCCGTTTGGGTTGGGAGGGACCTTAAAGCCCACCCAGTACCACCCCTGCCATGGCAGGGACACCTCCCACTGTCCCAGATGTCCCCAGGCCCCATCCAACCTGGCCTTGGGCACTTCCAGGGATCCAGGGGCAGCCCCAGCTGCTCTGGGCACCCTGTGCCAGGGCCTCCTCTCCTCACAACCAAGAATTCGTTCCCAATCTCTCATCTAAACGTGGCTCAGGGAAGTCCTGCCTGTGCAATGTATGACATTCCTCTAAAGCATCTCACACGATCTCTTTCTGAGCTGGAAACTGCCCAGCTTGTGCTGGGGGTTCCATTGGCTTTTGTATTTACCAGGCTCAGGTGTTTTGGGTTTGAGGTTGACGAAGCTCTTACATCATTTCACCTGCTTTTTCCCTTTGCATGAGCCATGTGTTTCCATTTGGAGCTCAATTAGCACACCCACAAATAAGCCCTCCCTCTGAGCTGTGAGTCAGAAGTTTTTGGAGTGGGTCCTGTGCTTTTCCACGAAGATGTTGCTTGTGGCTGTTTTTCCCTGGGGTGGTTACTGACCTGGCTTTTCTGGTCCCTCTTTCTGCAATATTCAAGAACTGAAAAGTTGTTGCCTCTTTTGTTTCCTTTCTCCTGTCTGGAAAAAGGAGCTGAGCTGCAGCAGGAGAGTTGCTGGTGAGTTTGGACAATGAAATCTGTGTTTGTGGGGGATAATGGGGGTGGAGAGTTGATGTGACGGTAATGAGAGTGTTGTTTGTTGGGTAATTGGAAGGATTGTTTTTGCACTGGGGCTGGAAGAGAAGGGGAGGTATGGAGGAGGCATTTCTGTAGGTCTGTGCTCAATGTCTGGCTGATCTAATTTTGGGGAATACTTTAATCAGTTTAAAGTTATGCTATTAGTGCTTTATTATTGATCAGAATTACATGGTGGAAGGTGCTAAACCCAGCCTGTGGTTGTGGGTTTGTCCACCACAGCTCCTTGTGGTGCTCCAAGCCCTGCCTCCTTGGGGTGGCTGCTCTCCCCTGGGAGCCCTTCACAGCCTGGGGAAGGCAGATCAGCTTTAGGGGAGATGCTGAGTGATTGGTGATGCTAAAATGTGCTTCAGTTTAGGGCTTTCTGATCTAAAGCTGACCTTTAGATCAAGACCTTAATTTGGCTGCTGGTCTGTAGTGCCAGATGGAATTCCCTGCCATTTTGAAACGATTGAAGTAACAAGTCATTACTCTGCTGTAGAGGAGGTTGTGTGTACAGAAGAGGGGTTTAGGAATCTGCAAAAGGTCATGGAAAATCCAGTGCTTTTCTCCCCCTTATCTCACCTAGGGCTCTGTTGTGTTGAACTGTGAATGGGTGGCCCAGGGTGGGTGAAAAATGGGTGAAAGCTCTTTTTCATTTGTTATGTAAAATTGTTGTGGAAGGACAGGTGAAAATGGAGCTGGAAAAGTGAATTGGAAGTGAACTTTGTGATGCTGATCTGAGGCACCTGGGAATTTCTTTTGCAGTCTCTGGGATGAGACTGTAAATCCCTTTAGTTACACTATATGTATTAAAATGTTGAGTTTTCCCCCTATATAAATAATAGTTTCTTCTCATAAATCACTTTTGTGACCCCTCTCTGCGGTTCTTTGGGTTTCTAAATATTCTTCTGAAAACTGGAATTTGGAAGATTAGCTCTGCTTGCCCTGTGAGTTTGTGTCTTCACTTCACTCCTCAGAATTCTGGTGGCTGAGGCTGTGTTGTACCAAGGTGTGAACCCGTGGCTTATCAGCTGCACTTCAGGGAGTGTGCTCAGAAACCTCGGTACAATCCTAGCCTAGAGGAAACTGGATGTAAAACTTTCCTGTTATTCTGGCAGACAAAAGGCCTGAGAATCAAAGATTCCAAATTGGTGTGGTGGGAGATAACCATCCCAAGTGCTAAACACAGAATTCCCTGTATTTCTGGTGTTTCATCAGTGCTCTTGGGGATCTGGTGCAGCCCTTTCCCCAGCTGGGAGCGTTGCCAGCTCTCCATCAGCTCAGCTGTGTCTTCCTTGTGCTGATTTTGGCCCCCAAGGGTCCCGGTTTCAGGGCTCTCCCGGGGAGAGTGATCAGGAGCCTGTTTGGAGGCTCCCTTTGGCTTCCTAGCTTCCCGTGGAACCGATCTCTGAAAGAATAAGGTAATCCCTTTCAAGTGTTTCATTTTACATTGCACATGGCTTCTCTCTGACTTTGTTCTGAATTGCCTATTCAGATATTGAAAGGTGCTTTTTACATTAAAAGCAGCACATTTCCCGTGTGATGTACTGGAGAGTCTCCTGAAGGGTTTCTTAAATCGTGGCATTGAGCACAGACATTCCAAAGGGACCTTAGTCTGTCATTCCCTGGCTCTGAGTTTTAACTGCCTTATCTGTGCCTGCTTTAGGCTGTGTCTCCTTCCTCATGTAGTTAATCTTAGGTACTTGTTTAAAAAATTCCCTTCTTTAAGGATTCTCCTCTCTGTGCTGCTCTTCTTTTCATGTCAGGTTGAGCTTTTCCTTTGTTTTGACCTTCATTTATGGATCATCATCTCCATCAGGTTGGTGGGCAGGTACTCTGGATCCTTCTGCCAGTCTCTTTGGTGTCTATTAGAATATTGATTTGCAGAGAGTGAAGTATAAAAAGTCAATATCCTATTAAATAGAGCAAAGTGACAACATTCTGAGGCTGGACAAGTCCAGACTGGTGTCTGCACACTGAGGTGGGGTTGGCTGGGCAGGTGAGATAAAACCATGTCCTGGCAGGGTTTTATTCAGGTGTGTTCATGGCAAACAGCCACACTTAAAAAGTGCTTATAATGCAAGAAGGTGCTTGGAAATATCAGGACATTTGCAATTCATTTTTTTTTTTTTACTAGTGAAACAGTAAATATAAATGTTTTGTGGAGCATTTGGATCAGATGTATGGACAGGAGCAATCTGCTGTGGCATAGTAGTGCCTGCTCTGAAGTGCTGAGGGAGTTGTGGAGACACCAGGTGTGAAGATTTTATTGGTTTCTGTCAGTATGAGGTGCCTCTCACCTAGATGTGAGTCTCTCAGTGATGACTGCAGCTCACCCACCTGCCTCAGCAGTCTGCTACTCAAAATGGGGAGCTCAAACACATGTTTTTGAACCCTTCTCAGAGCAGTCTGCAGTTATTTCATCACGTGCTCCTTGTGCTTCACAGCCAGCCACAAACACCTGACCGACCACAGGTGTGATTCCTCTGATTCAAGTGTAATAAAGATGTCAACACTTGCTGCTAATTGCTTAGCTGGGACAGAGGTTTGGCTGCCCAGAGCTCGATGCCTTTGTGCTTTCCAGGCTGTGCAGTCCCTGGCAGTGCCCTCTGGCTGGGTTTGGGGTGCTTGGCCAGCGCTGCCAGGCTGGGAGCAGCCCCGGGGATGGGGGGGATGATGAGCTGCCAAAATCCTCCCAAGGAAATGCACGCTGCAGGGAGAGCTCTGGAAATGGTGTGTGTAAATCCCGAGTCAGAGAAGTTGAAGAGGAGTTTGTTTAAGTGTGCCTTAGCTGTGCAGAGAGGGCTGACCTTGGAAAATGCTGTGTTTGAATAACGCCGTTTATCAAAATATCTCCAAGTGCTTTTGCAGAGAGAGATGAACTTTGTTTCCTTTCTTGTACAG
This sequence comes from Urocynchramus pylzowi, assembly GCA_013397555.1. Lineage (NCBI taxonomy): Eukaryota > Metazoa > Chordata > Aves > Passeriformes > Fringillidae > Urocynchramus > Urocynchramus pylzowi. The sequence continues at coordinate 99,931 of VZRH01007205.1, read as the reverse complement.
ATAAGAAAACTGACGCAGGGACACATGAAAGAAGTTAAGCAGTGCTTGAGCTCTTGGTTATCACAGGGCTCTGCATTTCATCCCTCCCCATGTGCTGCTCTTGCAGCATCGATTGGGTAATGGGAACCATAAATCTCTTTGCACTCACAAAGTCTTGACTTTGAGATGAGTAACAAAGCTTTCCAACTCACCATTTTGTCACGTCCTTGCATGTAAGCAGAACAAGTTAGAGCAATGGGAAGAATTCAGCTCTCACCATGCAAATGGGTTCCTCATTAATAGGAATGTATTTTTGTGAAAATTAGTCTTGATGTATTTCAGGTGATTAAATTCACCCCTATTTTGGCCTGGCAGCAGCAGGTGAGCCACTTACAAAGACTAGATGGACCACTCATCTCCTGGCCAAAACTGTGCTGATGTTTGCAGGGAATCTTTCCTGATTTTTTTTTTTTTTTTGTTAATAGAGAAAGCCATAGAACCTCCTTTTAGTTAAACAGACTTCTGTAGAACAGCATTTCTTCAAAAGAAGCTCATTACCAAGTGAGACACACAACTGCCTCCCAGACTGGACAAATTTCTTCCCTTTGAAGTGCACATCAAATTCCTTGTGTGCTCCCCATCTTCCTTGTATGAACAAACTTCACCTGACATCAGTGACCTCTGGCACTTCCCCCTGGATGAGGGGGATGTATTTGCACACCATTCAAGTCTGTCATGGGCAGCTCCAGGGACTGCAGGCAGTGTTTCAGTGGGTGTCTCAGTGATGCAGCAGGCTCAGGGATGGCTCAGGGATGCAGCAGGCTCAGCAGACTTCTGCTGCCATCTCCTCACGTGCTGCTGCTTGCCAGAGGCACAACTGCACCTTCTGCCAGAGTGGAGCTGAGAGAGGATCCCCGTGGCTTTGCTGTCCTGCCTGCCCCCAGAGTGTGCTGTGCAGCCCCTGTGCAGGGGGCTGGCTCGTGCTCAGTGTGACTCAGTGGCTTTTGTGTTTTCCCAAGGCCGTGCCTGCAGTGTCCCCAGCCCCTCGGTGGCTGAGTGCAGCAGCTGGAGCTGTGTCCCAGAGAGGCTGGCCTTGGCACCCAGGTGCTGGGTCAGGGTTCCCGTGTGGCTGTGACCCCTTTACGTTGTCACTAAAAAAGTTGTGGCTGGAGAAGTGTTCTAAAGAGTTTGTTTTAATTCTTACTACTTTATTTTCCTTCTAGTTACTTCTAATAAAATTTTCTTTATACCCTCCTAAAGATTTAAACCTACTTTACCTTTCTCCTAATCCTATCTCACAACAAGTGAGTGTATTAGTGATTAGCCAACACCAAACCCAGCACATTCTTTAGCACATTAATTAAAAAAATCTGAAATTAGCAAACCAAAACCACTACAGACACTTAGCTGAGGGAGGTGGCTTCAGTCCCCTGTTAGAGCTGGCAGTGGCACAGTGACAGTGGCACCCTGGCAGCAGCTGCCAGAGTGGCTGTGTGAGGTGCCCAGGGTGTGAAGGTGGCTGTGTGCTGCCAGGGTGGCAGTGCTGCTGCTCACAGCCTCGCTGCCAGCTCTCAGAGCTGCTCTGGGGGTGTTAGGGTTTATTTCAGGGGTTTCCTCAGCCCTTACTCTGTGCATTCCCTGTGGATTGTGGTGCTTGCTGGCAGAGAGTCTGTGGTTCTGGTTTGTTTTGTGTATTCTCCATTAGTCAGGGTATTCCCCAGAGCACACCTTGTTTTCCTTTGAGACGTGACTTTGCTGTCTGTGCTGAAGGTAACTGGGTCACAGAAGGCCAGGTGGGCACCTGGGGGTGCCTCTGGGTAGCAGTGCATCCTGGGGGTGTGGATGGACACATTTCATACTGTGTTTTCATCTCAATTGACCCCAAAGGACTGCATTGATTGAAGTTGTCTTCTCAGAGACTCTAGATGCTTCCTTTTCTCGAGTCTCAGCTCTGTACCTCATAAAACAGGGTGTAATGCAAGTTTGATTTTTTTTTTTTCTTTTTAAGCTTCCTTTTTCAAATAAATAATTTAGTTTCCTGCTCTTGATTTCTCATCACTAGCATGGCCTGGTGCCTGGAAATACTCTGGTTGGAGTGGTTCTTTTTGGTGGTTTGCTGTCAGGTGTGAGTGCTTCATTTCTCTGGTTAAAGTCTCTCAAGGACTACAGGAATGCAAGTTATCTGAAAATGCACTGGAGCAAAGGCTGGTGGAAAGTTTTAATCCTTTGTAAATAAATAGAAGATTGAGTGAGGAGTAATCACATTTATCTCAAGCAAATGTTGGGTCAGGCTGGAAAAAGTCCTTCTAGTTCTCATCACATGTAGTATCTTGGTCTGAGCCTTTCCTTTATTAAATGATTTAACAGTAATAAAAATGGGTTAGGGTTTGGGGTTTTTTTCCCCACAAGCAACATTTGCTTAGTATATTACAAATTTTTCACTGTGATGATTCTGTGTTGTTTATGCTTTCAAAAAGATTTCCTGTTGCATTTTTTTTTCCATTTGCATTGTTGAAAAAGATATTTTTTGAGAATGAAAATGTTGCTTATCTTGTCTCGTTCCTCCATAACTGTACTCTGGCTTATATGAAATCCATAATTTTTCCTTGTTGGTAGGACAACAGAAAACATAAAGGTGAAACTAGAATAGGAATATAGATTAATGTAAACTGTGTGTGCTGTGTTAAATAAATCACTTAATGATTACAGAATAATAATTCAGTGTGGCCTGCAGTCAGACAGGATGCTTTTAAGGGGGGAGGAGCTGTATAAAGAATGAATTATGTGTGTTTAACGTAGTATTTCACTGTGATAGTAAATCAATTCCCCTCATCAAATTACCCAAACAAATTTATGAGTGTGTATCCAGGGCAATTAATAAACCATCTTGCATAGGACTGAGAGATGTAGTTTTGTGCTGTAACCTTTAAATACAATTTATCTCAAAGGCATAATGCTTAAATGCGAAATGTTCCTTCTCAAAGAAAATTCAGGAAGGAAAAATAAAATTTAGCTTATGTAGGATTTCAATTTCTTCAAAATTAATTACCATTCAGAGCTATTAATTTTGATGTAATCCCTCAATTTTTATCTTGATGTTCTATGCAACACTGGCTTTGTGTGGCTTTAAAGTGACAGGGAGTAGGTGTAGCTTAGATATTAGGTGGGAATTTGTGCTGGTGAGGCCCAGAGCAGCTGGGGCTGCCCTGGATCCCTGGCAGTGCCCAAGGCCAGGCTGGGCACTGGGGCTGGGAGCACCTGGCACAGTGGGAGGTGTCCCTGCCATGGCAGGGGGGATGGATGGAGCCATTCTGGGGTTCTGTGGAAGCCTCCCAGTGCTGGGAGTGCTCCCAGTGCAGAGCAGGGGCCTGGAGCCAGGGGAAAGGGGCTCTCTGTGCCCCCAGGCATGGGCAGGGCTCAGTCCCTGCCAGCCCCCACTGCAGCTGCTCCTGAGCACACAGATGAAACCTCAACCCACCCATGGCAGGGTCCTGGGGATGTTTGTGGGCAGCCTCCAGGTGGGAAGTGAATATATTCCTTTTTAGGAATATATCCCTGGGATCATAGTCCTGCTCTGGCTCTGACCTCCACGAGGTGTCCTTTGCATCCAGCCCCCATCACCAAGTGCTGAGCAGGCAGAGATGGAGTGGAGGCTGTTCCTGTTTGGAAAACATCTGGAGCTCTGGTTTTAGTGCAGCATTAGCTGGGTTTGAGGAGCGTTGCACAGCAAGGTCTTCAGTCCCTCTCCCCGTTACCAGAGTGAAAATAGTGACAGAACTCCTGGAATACAGATCAGCAGGATAATCCTTGGTGCCAGCAGGCTGTTTTACTGATTATTCTGATGGGATTTTGGGGTGTCCAAGGAGGTGATGAACCCTGGAGGGAGGGCTGAGCTGCCTGCCTGCCCAGGCAACCCTGCTTCTGCTTTTGAACAAAACCATTATTTAGGTTATGTTGTGGGCTAGTCAGCTCTGGCCTCCTTACATGAAAGGTGGACACAGTGAAAAGCAATCTTGCTTTCAAAGGGTTGTTGGTGACCTTTAAATTAGGGCTGGGAGTCTCATCATGAACTGCCAGGGCAGGAGACATGACTTACTCCCCTTTCCCTTGGAACTGAAAGGTTATTTTCACTGAAATTACCACTTTTTACAGAAAGGTCAAATCCATATAGCTGCATCTCAAGGAAGTAGTCAGTGACCTTGTTTATCTCCCAGTGTCTGCAACTTCATAATTCTGGGTGGTTTTTTACAGATCTGGCTGTTGTCATTTGCTTATAACATTGCAAAGAGCCCTGTTTGATGGGCTCGGTGTTGAACTGCTGCAAATTGTTTGTTCACTCAGATGGAATAATGGTGAATGACCCTGGTGCTGGGCTTGGTGCTCTGTAGGAGCTGTTGTTTAACTGCTTCTGGCTGCTTTCTCCTAAAAAAACACTTTTTGGAGCCTCTGGTTTAGGGGGGTTAACTGTGTTGGGCCTTTTTAACTTTCTTTTTAACTGTGTTTGGGCCTTCTCTGGTTTAGGGGGGTTAACTGTGCCAGGACTTTCTGTTGTGTATTTTAGCTGATGACTTGCACATAGTTACAGAAATTACAAATAAAATTTATGAGAGTGCCCCAAGTGCCATGGGATTTCTCTAGGACAGGATTTCATCCTCAAACTGTTTCAGGGGCTTTCTCTTAAACTAGATTTTAAGCTCTGTGCTGAATAAAGAAGCTCTTTTTCCAAAGGCTTGACAAAGGTTTTTAGAAAGTAAAGAAGCCAAACTCCCTACTATTTAGGTTATGTTATTTGTCACTTTATATACTTGAAAGACCCAAGAACTTTGAGCCATACTTTTGCCCATAAGCCTGATGATAATTTGATACTCTTTTAATCAAGTCAGTAAAATCTTGAATTCAGAGTAGTGGTTATGTGCTGTTTATCTAAGCTGGGTTTAAAAATTAGTTACTCTTTTGTACAAAATTTTTTTTAAAAAGGCAGGGAGCGGACTAGACTGTATTTAATTTTTCAGTTGTTTTTTTTTTTAAAGTGTGTCTAACATTAAGTACCGGTATTGAGAGTCAGGAAAGTGAAGTGGATATAGACTCCTCGGCTAGACTTTCAATCTGGTTTTGTTTGGCTTGTAAGAGACACATGTCTCTATGTTTATAACCTCTAACTTGTAGTTAATTTCTGTCTAGTTCGATGTTCTCTGAACACCTGCCGAGAGATGGCGGTGCGATGCTGCTCCATGTGCTGCTGGCACCCCCTCAGCCTCTCCCCGAGGCCCCGGTGGCCTCTGCTAGAACAGAGCAGCGTTTATCGGTGCACATCATGCAAGCTGTGGGTTGAGAAAACAAGCAAAATTAAAACCATTGTCTAAAATCTGCTTAAAACGGCTTGGCAGGGCTCTGTCAGCTCTGGGAAGTTCCACTGCCATCCTGCATGCAGAGAACATTTCTTAGCGTGTGCTTTGGCTGGGATGGAGTTAATTTTGGTCCTGGTACCTGGTTCTGTGCTGTGTTTGACTCGAGAGAAATCCAAAGGCAGCTCTGAGGCTGGCATCATTTCCATCCCCTGGCAGTAGCGGTGCAACGCTGATTTCTGCTGCAGGGAAGGTTCAAAGGGATCATTCTTACCCCCCAAACAAATCCCCTTGTATTCCTGCTAGGTGCTGTGTGGATTCAGGCCAGGCAAGGCTGGCAGGGACAGGTAATCCCCCTCATTTGTCAGAGTTACAAGGCAGCTGGTGTGAAAGCCTTTCTGCTGTTCTCCTGATCTGCTGTACAGCCCCACGTTCCATGCTGGAAACCTTCCTTTTTGTCTGCTGAATACCAAAGTGTTTCTTGGAGAGGGTGGGTGGGAGATCAGAGGGCTCCAGCTGCAGAGTGTTTCCCTGTTCATCCGGGCTGGCCTGGCTTTGTTCTCTCCTGGGGCTGTTGTTCTGCCTGGCTGACAGGCAGGGGAAGGCTCTGAGTTTGGCACTGCTGGTGCCTTCCTGTACCTCCAGGTGTAGTTTAGTTCCTGCTGCCAGGCTGTGGGTTATAAATGCTGGATGTGCTGCTGGAGTTGTGACAGGGGAGAGAAGCCCCTTGGCAATGAGAAGAACCCCCCTGCCCTGCCTGTGGGAGTCACCTGGGCTGTGCCAGGGCCACTGGGCACTGCTGGTGTGCTGCAGTGTCACCTGCTGCTGCTGATGGGGAAAGGATTCCATTCATCTGTGTTCTTGGAGTGTCCCTTTGCAAACAAGTATTAGTAGGGAGAACTCCTCACTTGGTGCCCTCTGTTGCTGAAATCTGAGGCTGCTCCCATGACACTGGCACTGGACTGTGTTCCCTCTGTTCACTTGGGATGTTTATCACAGCACTATATCAGGACAATTTTGTAATATTCAGTCTAAGTTTTCTATGTCTTAATACAACCCAATACTGCCTGCTAGTGTCTCCATTACTAGAATAAGTATTTTATACTCTTATTCCAATTTTATAGCTTTTTTTAATTTTAATTGAGTGAATGTCAGGTCTCTTACCTGTGCACATCTTGTCTATTTTTTCATTTACTCTTGAGTTTAATTGTTCTGCAAGTTTTAATATATGCTCCAGTCATTCCAAAGACATTCTTCACTTGAGGAAAATGAAGGAATAACCTGTGTAATAAGTGAACAAAATTTACAACCATTTGAAAACTAAACCTAAACTGGTGTGTCCTTCCTGCTGTCTGTTCTGAAGCCTGGCTGGACTCATGTTCTCATGGATTTGTGTCTCTGTTCAGCTCTGGTGCAGATGGCTGGCAGGAGGCCAAACGCTGGTTCTTGGCCAACAGGACATGAAAGTGGGAAGCTAAACTCTGAGCAGGAGTCCAGAGAGGCATGGGCCTTGATCCCTGTCAGCAGAGGCTGGTGCAGCCTCAGTGCTCTGTGCTTCTTACTTTAGAGCCACATCAGGAGGATTTCAGCAGGAGAGGAGTGAAGGACAGGAGAGGAGAGGGCCAGAGGACGAGTGACTCATCAAAGATTCCCCAGCAGGATGTGGCAGAGGATCCAGGTCCTCTGAGTGCATCCTGATCTCCCTGCCAAAGTGGCACAGCTAGAGCAGAGCACCAGCCCTGGCTTCAGCAGGGCTCTCCTTCCCTCTGTGCTCCAGCCAAGGCCCTGGGAGCCCTGCCCCTGCCAGCAGCAGCCTTTTGCTTAGACCTGGTTTTACAGAGGAGTGAGCCCTGCCCCTGCCAGCAGCAGCAGCCTTTTGCTTAGACCTGGTTTTACAGAGGAGGGAGGGAGTCCTGCCCCTGCCAGCAGCAGCAGCCTTTTGCTTAGACCTGGTTTTACAGAGGAGCGAGCATCATCTTCAGCATTAAACACCTTTGTCATTTTTGTGCTGTTCTGGGGGTGTCAGAGCAGATATCCCCCAAATTCCTGTTTCCTGGGAATGATGGGCTGTGTGTTGTGCAGACAGTGTGAGGGTGCTGTGCCTCATCCCACGGGGACTGGGGCACAGTGGCCAGTCTGTTCCCTCTCGCTCCAGATCAAATGTGCTCAGCATTTGGAACCTTCCCTGCTGGGATTGTCTGCACATATGCCAGGGTGGCAGGGTCTGAATGATGTCAGTGCAGGGGGGCAGAGGGAGAAGAGCCTTTTGTTGGGGGTGTCTGTGCAGTGTTTGCTGCCAGGGATGGATTATTCAGTAGTCACTGAGTTCTGTGCACGTGCCTGGACAACCCCTGGGGCTGCTCCTGAGTTTTCAGTTGTTCCCTTCACAAACCTGTGGTCCTGGAATTCTAATAATTGGAGTATATTATTGTTACCATCACAAATTTAGTTTGAGTATTGAGAAGCTCTTTAGATTAAGGGGGAAAACTAATTCCTGATGATAAGAAAACTGAATGCAGTTACCAAGGGTTTTTTGCCATCTGTCAACATTGTGCCTACATACACACACATATATATATATATCCCCAACCTCTCCAGTCATTTTGAAAATCACTTTGTGTTTTATCCCCTTCCATATCTTTTCATGGAGTGTTCTGTTCTGTACCCAGTTAAATATTATGCTAAAATCTGATTTGTTTACATTGCATATCGTATATTCATCCATTGCTTTATTTCCCATACACAATCAGAATATTTTTGGCATTTCTTAGGATCCATTCTCACTTCAGAACTTTTTTACTTCAGGCAGCAGTTAGGGGGTAAAGAAAAACAAAATCACTTGACCTAGTTATGGAATTAAAGCCTGCAAAATGTGCACTGGTGGGGAGTCTCCTTGCTGGAACTGTGCATTTTCATTCCTGATTGGCTTTGTCTTTCCATCTGTTCCTCTCATCTGCAGCTCCTGCACTGTCTCTCACCGAAGCTGTGATTGCTGGTGTGTTTTATTGTGTGCCAGACTGTTGGGGACTGGCTGCTGACTTCTTTCTACTCTGCTGCTCTGCTTTTGTTCCCTGACTCAGATCTGCCGCTCTCAGTTCCTCTCGCTTGCTCTGACAGACGCTTTCCTTCCAGGGAAAAGACTCTGACAAGATTTTTATAGAAAGTAACAAAGCCAGAATACTTTTTTTTGCATAGGATCTACTTTTTCCTGTGGCCTTTTATCTGAGTTCGCTCTTGTCTTCTGCCTTCACAATGTCATTTCAAAATTGTGTTTTCCTGTAGTTCTCGTGCATAATCTTAGTGTGATTTAGGATGTTTTCTGTTAGGGTTGAAATACCTTTTCTTTCCTGGCTGTGATAATGAGCTGAGCAGTGCTTTGAGCTGTTTGTTGGATTTATTCTCCCCACCCTCGCCCTCCATCAGGTTTGTTCCCTCCTCTTTACTGTGGAAGTGTAAATGCAGAGCAGCCCCACTGGTTTGTGCTGGGTTTCACTGGGCCACCAGCTCTGGGCTGCTGGGGTTCTGTCACTAAACACATCCCAGAAAATGAGTGGCTTTGTGATTTTGTGTCCTGAGGGAGGATGCTGCTGTTCAGGCTTGGGCTGTGCTGAGGGGATAGTCCCACAGTGACTCCAGGATCTAAGTACAGACACAGGCTTGGGGTCACAAGATGCCCTTGTGGTTGTTTTTCATTCCAGTCACCTGAGAGGGATGTACACGTGGTGAGGGAATTTGACTAAGTAATTAATGTCCAAGATTCACATTAAAAAAGAAAAAGAGCTTAGAAGTTTCCACTCTGACAATGCTTCCCTCCCTCTTCTCACATTCCCACTTTCCACTGTTTTCCCAGGGGCTTCTGAAACATAATTAAATTCTAAGTAAATTTTTCTGTCCCAATTGGCACGCAGTGCTATTGACAATATAAACAAAGCACACAAATTGGTTAATGCAGGGGAGAGAGATAACAAGGGGGGGAATGAGACCTGCCTTGCTCACAGGAGCTGCAGCCACAAGTTTTGCATTTCCAACCTCCTTTAGTGCAAACCCAGCAGTTTTGGGCAGGTTCAGTTCCAATATCCCTGACCATCAGTCACAAATGCAGCTCCTCCTGGGGGAGCAGACTGTAGAACAGAATGAACTCTGCCTGTTGGGAAGCCAGACTACAGGAGCTGTGGCACTTCTTGGCCTTAAAAGCTGCAAATTGGATCTGTGGCTATTTAGAGGATCCCAGGTATGTTTTTTAGAAGAGAAAACTGATTGCCTTTATCCCTGGAGTCCCAGTGACTCCCCAGGGGAAGCAGTAGGAGCTGTCCCATTGCAGTCAGGCTCTGGTAGCAGCTTCTGCTGTCTGCAAGTGTTTGTTGCAGCACGGGGAAAAGAGCCATATTCCATAATAGATACAAGTTTCCTATTTTCTGTCAGGCACTTGGACTCTTTACAAAGGACAGAATAGATGCTGGACCAGTTTAATTGGTTAATCACCATTGATTGTGATTTGCCTCTGTTAAAAGAAATGGATCTCAGGTGATCCAAGTGTTCCTCAAGTGATTCTTGAGATCAAGAGAATTGTGACAGTTGACACCAGCAGAGAATCTGCCACTAAGGGACATCAGGTTGGCTGTTTAATTACAGGAATTAAGGTATGCTAATATAAACTTGTTTGTGAATGATTTCCCGTGAGTCACTGGTTTTGTTTCACTACATTTTGTGAATAGGAATAATAAACTAATATTTTACTTTAATCAAGTGAGTCTTGTAGCCTAGTGCTCAGTAACTGTAATGTGCAAAAGACTGTTAAGCATTTAAACGAAATAGGAATTGAATTAGTGAGACACTGAGCTTTAAAAAAGGAATTCTCTCTGTGTGTGAGGTATCTCTGCTTCCATGAAGACATCTGGAATTTCAGCTTACTCTGCATATTTGGTGGTGTGGAACAATTTAAAGCATGTTATTTTTGAAATATGTCAGCTTGCAGTGGCAGAGGAGAACATAATGACATTGCCTGTGACATGATTTGCAGGCTGAAATTCTGTTAGCCAGCGTTGCCCTGCTGGTGAAGAAGCACCTGCACTTTAGGGTGTTTTTAAATCCTTATAATTAGGGCTGCTCTGTAGATGGAATCATTTCCCTGTGGTGTCAGTGGGTGAGCTGGGCACGCTTCAGTACCGAGTGCTGGACATTTCTAAGGAAAAGCTGATTTTTGCCCTGTTGGATCTAAGTTCAGACTTGGGGCGTTTGATGTGTGTGAAGCCAAATCAGCTTCCATCAGCTCATCTGCTGGAAAAATGAGAAATGGAGGAACTGCTTCAAATCTGACAATTGCCATCTCTGCCAGGTGGTTCTGTCTCTGAAGGGAGGGCACCTTGTGCAATGCTGTTGCAATTCCAAGCTCTGGGACAGGCTGGGAAGTGGTGCCAGCAGAGTTCCCATCTGACACCCCCTGTTGTTTGGGGTTTTCCATGGAGTGCTCCTGGCTGCAGTGTCCTGGAGGAAGCACCCAGGGAGGTGACACAAACGGTGCAGTGGGGGTCTGCAGGTGGCTGCACCATGTTTTATTCCCCTTTTCTCCTTGGAAGGGAGGTGACCTCGAGCTTGGCTGTTCCTCCACTCCAGGTGTAGCGTTGCTCCCAAGCCCTCCCATGATATTTTGCTTCCCTTGTGCCTTTAAGAGGCAAGGGAAAAGCAGCAGCTGAAAAGCTGCTGAGCAGAACATTCCCTAAATTGCTGTTCCAGAGGCTATAAAGGAGAAAAGACCCTGAGGTGACCTACCTGTGTTTGCTTCCTGCTGGTACAACTTACTGTGTGGTGGTGGTGTAGCAGGAACAGCAGCATCCCATGCTTTTCCTGGAAAAGCAGAGTAAGAACAGGAGAGGGAGTATTTACAGTAAAGTCAAAACATGGCCTGGGCTGCTTGTGGAAAAATTCCAATGGGTTTCAAATCTGGAGATGTTTCCTGACAAGTTGTACTGGTGTGTTCTAGGGTGAGAGTGTTTTCATAAGTGTAAGTTACTGAAAGGTCTTGCTGTGAAAGGAAACTTTACTTACACAGGAAACTGTGAAAAGCCAGCTTGGAAGTTTGAGGGATACATTTCAAAGAAACCTAGACCTGAAGGGGAAAAAATATAACCGTGGCATTGACTGACTGTGATAAGGTCTCTGAGATTTTTCTCAAATAATTAGCAGGATATAAATATATCAGTTCAAAGAAATGTGCAAATCTCTTCTGACAAACATTATTATCTAGAGGCTTTCTTTTTATCTGCAGGCATTGTTTCTTGTGCATCCATGGTTACTTACTCTCCCAGAAGGGGGAAAAAAAAAAAAAAAGACTTATCTGTTCCTAGGTATCGTGTTTTACTGTGCTATGGGTGAAAGTTTTTCTGCATAATCTATCTTGGGAAACGGTCAATAACTAAACCCGAGTAAAAGTTAATTACCAGCTACTTGGTAAGGCCATTAAAAACATGCCCGGGGGAAGAAGAGGCTCTGGAGATAAAAAGGAGGTAAGAAGTGAACACTTCTCAGTAGGATTGTGTGTGTGAAAGGAAGAGGGTAGTTCATGTACATGAAATAAAAGAAGGCAGAAGTTTGTAACTCCGTGGTTAAATAGGATCTGCTAGAGAGACCTTTTAGTTGGGAAAAAAAAGGTTTTATCTCAGGTAATCATAGTATGGTTTGGGTTGGAAGGGACCTCAAAGGGACACCTCCCACAGACCGGGGTGCTCCAAGCCCTGTCCCAGCTGTCCTTGATGCCACAGAACAGGAGCACACTTGATTTATTTTTATTTTTTTTGCTGAGCAGCTGCTGGGAGTGTCTGAGACAATCCTAATTCCAGCTTTTCCTGGTGTCTGACGGGAATCCCTGTAGCACACAGAGCAGCAAACATTGCCTTTTCTCCCTGTGTCCCCCTGGTTTGGTCACGGTGGGGATGTCCCTGGGCTGGCAATGGCCAGCGTGGCCCTGGGAGCAGGAGCAGCCCGGGCAGCTGGGACACATCAGCCCTGTGGGACAGGGACTGGGGACACTGGGCTGCCACTGGGGGCCTGTGCACAGTGGGATTTCTGCTGTGTTTAGCAGCAAAATACAGCAGAGAGGGGATGATGGGGCAAAAACTGACTCTGGGATACTTTGCTTAATTTTAGTGTTTTGCTGATGTGCTTTTTAGTATGAGTTGAATTGAAGTGCTTGAGAAGGATGCCTGGATCTTGTTCAGCCTAGGAAAGAACTAGCCCCATTCTATCACATAGTCTGTGTTTTCATAAGCCTTGTGCAAGGAGTCTGTGTGCTCCACAGCAGAGCAGGGGTGACCTAAGAGACTTGTGGGTAATAATTCATATTCTGTAATAATGAGTTTTCTCTAACTCTCCTTCCTGCTTCCCATCTGCCTTAGATTTTCCACTGAGTAGAAATGGAAGATTTTATAGATCAGAATTCACATTCTGCTTGGTGTCATAAAGCACAAACATTTGCTGTGGGATCAGACTCTTGACCTGCTGTTGCACTGAAGGTGTGCAGGGACCTCCAGGGCACTGAGGCCTTCCTGAACAGGAACAAAAATACTGAATTTAATCCTGAATGTTTAGGAAGGTCCTCATCAGTCCACGGGCTCAGCAGCCACCTGCAGTCTCAGCCTGGGGTATGTGGGCAGCCTTTTCCTGCAAAGGGAGATGTTTTATCCTGCAGCTCCAGTGGGATGAGACATGGAAGTAACAACCACAGTGAACTCTGACTGCTGCTGGAGTTGTACAGGGGGAAACACAAAGCCCTGGGGGGCTTGGAATGGGCTCTCACTGTGGGCAGAACCTTCATGTAAAGGCTGAGTGCTGAAAGAGCCTGAAGGGTGGGGAGGAGACAGAACCCTGGGGAAGTGGGATTTCCTCAGGTAGGAATTGATAGGAGCCTGGAAAGCAAGTTCAGGCTGGGAAGGGCTGCAGAGCCAGAGCTGGGCTGCTGTGGGACTTGAGGGGACACAGGGGAGAGCTCGCTCCAACATCTGCATGAGAAATGCTGTGGTGTTATTTCAATAATTATTCATTCCAAAAGCAAGTAGAAGTGGCACTCTGTGGTGTGGTTTAGTGTACCTGGTGGGCTTCAGTCAAACATTGGACTTGATCTCCAGGGCTTTTCCCAACATCAAGGAGTCTGTGATTTAAATTATTTGGGAAGAATCTATCAGCTGGTTGATAACTTGGACCCGAGCTTTCTGGATGTGACAAAGAGAGATATGGAGCCTGAAAGGCAATGAGAGTTTTTCAATAAAGGAGATTTCCCTAAAACTGCTGATACGAAGCAAGGGACAAGTGTAGCTGAGACACAGCATTAGGGAACAGACATAACTTTTTTTAAAGCATTCTCTAATACAAATGAGCCCAAAGAAGTAATTTTAGTTGCAAGAGCCTAATTAAGCCCTGTGATGTGAACAGAAATAGCCACCACAGAGCAGTAAATGAGGCCATTCTGGTCCTGAGAAGTGCATTTGGCAGAGAGAGCTGACTGCAGCGAGCAGAGCAGCTGGGGGGGTGCAGAGCCCTGGCACGGGGGGCTGTCAGCCTGGGTGTGCCCCTGCCTTGGGCTCCCAGCACTCTGGGCTGCAAGCAGGGCCTCCAGTCCTGATCAGGACTGAGCAAAAGGCAGAGTTTGAGCTGATGAGGATGATGCCCTTACTGCTTTGAAGTCATGCTGTTAGCAAGGATCAGAGTAACCAAGCAGCTTTTGGGAGTGCAGGTACAGCAGTAGGTGTTTCTTCAGGGCTTAGACACTTCAAAGTTTGATTTCTACCCCACCACAGTTTTATCAGTTGATTTTATTAAAAGATAGCTCAGAGAGCACAACAGAAGTGAGATTTGTGGGGAAAGGTTATAACCTTAGCACTGCAGAATGTGGAATTTTTATAACTCTTTTCCTCTGCTTGCCCTTGGTGCACTGTGGGGTGGGAGCTGGTTGAGTTTCACCCAGAATTTGGGGCTGAAGGTTTATTTCTCCTTGTGGTCCATTGCTGCTATGTCAGTGTTTGGGGTGAAAAGTCTCTTCTATGAAAAAAAGAAACTTGGTGGTTGAAGGTGGCAGCAGTTGAATGTTGGGGAGCTGAGTGGAGCTTTGGGAGCTGCTCATGGGCTGGGCTGGGCTGGCAGCTCCTCTGGCCCAGGAGCTTCTGATCTGATTTTAGCTGCCTGTTTACTTCCATGTTTTTATGGCAAACACAGAAGCAGATGTTGTAAGCATTTCAAACAACAGGCTGTTGAGCTCTTTGTGGGTATCAGTGTCTGCTTGAGTGGGAGTCAGCAAATCTGTTATTGAGAGAATAATTTTTTATGCTGTGACGATGAGCAGGTTCTGTTGTTATGCTTCAGAAGCAAAACCACATAATCTAAGAGTTCTTTTTGTGCTCTTTTTGGGGTCCCTTTCTGTGTTGAATAACTTTAGTAAGGCTGGTGCACAGCTAAGCCTCAGTCTGAGCTTTGGCCCATGTTTTGTGCTGTCCCCTCTGAGGAAGCAAAGCACAGTGCATGACTCTCCCAGCCTTTAGTTTTTCTGTCTTACATGGAAACTCCCACTCTGGAATATACAACAAAAATGAATTTATGATAATACATGCCCAGCACTCCAAGTCCCAAGGGAGGGATTATTAAGCTTGCCATTTCTTCATTGTTAATGATTCTCCAAAGGTGATGAGATTAGTTATCTTAGGAGCATGAGGTAACTGTTGTTTTTATTAGTTCCTGGCAGATGGCAGCTGGGTAATGAATGTGGAGGGAGTGACAATTCACAATCCCAGGGGTTCAAAAGAGAGTTTTTGGTCTCCAGAGAGTGGAAATGGGCCTGTTCAGCATCTGTGAGATAAGTTTCTGCTATCCATAGGAAATTCTTTTAGCCAGGAAACCACTGAGTGATGAAAATTACTACTTTATTCTGTGTTTCTCTGATTTCTCTGGGCTTCACAGAAAATCTTTCTTAAAGAGGGAAAATTGTATTTATCACCTATAAAGTTCAGTGTGAGTTTCTTTTAGCTTTATACCAGTGGAGCTTCTCTGGACAATGTCTGGAGTGATCAGCAGTAGTGAGGTTTTTCCCAGTCAAGTACTGAATTGGAGAAACTTTCACATATGGGAGGAAAATATCTGTACTTGTTCTATATAAATAAGAAAAAATAATTTACCTTTTCCCTTCCTCAGCCTGTGTTGTTAATTTAATATTAATTTCATCAGTGTGTTTTCTACATGGAGGCACCAAGAAGGGAGCCACACAAAACCTCTCCATGGTTTCCAGTGTGCTGCTCCAAAGGAGCTCCACTGCTTTGGAGCTCTCCTCCTCACCCATGGAATTCTTCTGCCCTCTCCCTCCATCTCAGTTTCACTGTGGATTTCTCCCTGGGCTAGGGGCACTCTCCATGCTTCACAGGAATTCCAGGCACAGCTTTTTTCCAACCATTTGCTGTAATTAAGGTGGAACACTCTATTTTCTTGGTGAATAGGAAGCTCAAATCCATTTTAAAAAACATATTTCTGTATCTCTCAGCATTGTTTTGGGGGCATCATTATGGTTTGGGAGAGTTTATGGTCACTGGATGCCAGTTCCACTTCTTCCAGGGATTTTCTGTGTTGCTGGACAGCCTGCTGTAGATAGTCTGAATCTGTAAAAAGATGAGGCAGATTTGC
The DNA here is from genome assembly GCA_013397555.1 of Urocynchramus pylzowi. Taxonomy (NCBI): domain Eukaryota; kingdom Metazoa; phylum Chordata; class Aves; order Passeriformes; family Fringillidae; genus Urocynchramus; species Urocynchramus pylzowi. The sequence continues at coordinate 83,951 of VZRH01007205.1, read as the reverse complement.
ATTTATAAAGTGCAATGAGGTCCTTTTAGAAGAGCAGTGTGTGTTGCAAGGCAGCATTATGATGATTAAAAAAGAAAGATGATAATCTTGAAAATGCCCATCTAGAAATAAAATTGAAAAGACACTCTTTGTGTGTGGGTTTAGAGAAGAGGATTTTTTGCTTAGTCTGGTGACTCCATTAGTTTAAAGACCACTTCCATGTAGCCAGCAAAGATTATGCCCCCAGAGCAGATGTAGGGTTTGGAGTCCTGCTGAGGTGAATCATCTCTTCAGAGCTTGGGTTTGCTGGCAACAAAGAGAAGGAAACAGCTGGAGAAAGCTGTGAGAGGCTTTTGGGGGTAGGCTTCCTATAGATTATTCTCTTAATTGCTCTAGCTGAGCACACAAGAAGAAAGGCAGAGCCAGGGGAGGGGTCTTTATGAAAAACAGGTCCTTTCTGGTAGCTGATTATTGCCTTCTGACTAGTGTGCTGTTAAGGGTGAATTTGGCTTCTGCATTGCATCATTTAACAAATAAAAAAAATCACAGCAATCTCCCCTTTCATTAGCTCGAGGTATCTGGTGTTCTAATTGCTACTGGGTAAGGAAAATATTAATCCAAACTCGAGGTTTAAGGAAAATATTAATCCAAACTCGAGGTATAAGACACTCATTACAGATTTATATTTTCCATCTCCTTCAGTGGGACTGGGCAGCAGTTTTTGTCAGGCCAGGGAGCCTGAACTTGGCCTGGTTTGTGCTTGGTGTCCATAACCCCCAAAGGCAGGAGGATTAATCAGCTGTGGCTCATTATCACTGAACACTTGGGAAACAATGAAGGGCAGGGACTCTCTGGCTGTAGTAGTTGAGGGTACTTGTTGAAAATAACAACACAATAATTCTCTGGGATGAAACCCCTGTGATTTATTATGGTTGCATTTCTGACTGATACAGAGCTTTCTCCTCCAAGCTCAGCTCTATTTTGTGCTTGCTGCTTCCTGGGTTTTAAAGTCCTCTAGATAATTAACTAATAAAGTAATTGCATTCCAGCCAGGCTTCCTAGGGGAAGCACACTCGTGTTAGGGACAGGCAGGCAGGTGCCAATGGAGTGTGAGGTGTGGGCACCTGGCTTGTGCCAGCGCTTCTCAGGCTGGGATGGTTTGGCTTGGGAGCTGTGGAGCTGCCCAGCCCTTCCTGACCTGCTGGGCTTGTTCCAGCATTTCTCCTGGCTGCTGCCAGCTCTCCTGGGTGCTGTGTGTACCTGGCAGCCCTGCCATGAGGTGCTGCCAGCTGGAAGTCAGAAAAGAGACACCAAACAAAGTACTTGCACAGAATCACTGTTTTCATGGGCTGTGTGTTTTACTGTAGAAAAGGAGTCCAATTTGGAATAAATGCCTGTGACTGTTGGTTCTTTGACACAGATGAACCTAGTCCAGGTGTTTCCAGCACTGGTTCAGTGTGTTTTCACTAATAAATCCAGCCCCCTCAAGAGGCACTTCAGTGCAAATCCAATACAGAGTTCTGGACACTCTTATTGCCCTCAGATGCAGGAGAAGTTTAGGGCTACACCAAGGGAAGCACTTACAAATCTGAGCACATCTGGGTTTTCTCCTTTCTCTCTGCTTTTAACTCATGAAATCATGTAAATAGCTTTATGCTTTTTCAGCATAAGAGGCTGTTGCAGAAAATGAGTGGTGTTTTGGGAGCTGCTGAGTATTTGCTGCTCCTCTTTTTACCACTTCCTGAAGTTATAATGCCAGCAAGGACAGACTAAACACCCCTTGCCAGGTGAGAAGCACTATATCCCAAGGAAGACTTGGAGGTGTCTTAGTTGGGATTGTGCATTGAAAGAGGAAGTCCAAGATGGCAGCAGAGAATTTATCTGTGTACTGAATTTTTCTGAGAAAATGGCAGGGAAAAAAAAAAATCAATTTATCCATTGACTGAGGTACTGAAAGAGAGAAATGGAGGGAATACATAAGTCTCCCAGGCAGTTTGGTGGATGACAGCACACCTCATCAGGGATAGGTGCAGTGTTCTGGGAAGCTCCTCATGGTTCTGGAGGGAGGGGTTGTTCAGTGAAGTCCTGTTTGCCTGGGAGCTCCTTTGGAGATGATTATTAGCTCTTAATTCCATTTTAGATGATTAAAATATGTATCTGGTAGTTTTGATAGCAGCTTTAATGGCCTCCAGTGAAGGAGAAAAGCTCCTAGGAAAGTGTGTGGGGAGGTGGGGCTGGATCTCTGCGAGCTCCTTCCCCACAGCTGAGGTCCCTTTGCTGTGGGGCAATGGTGACAATTCTCAGGGCAGGTCAGGATCCTTTGGAGGATCCTTTGGCTGGGGGTTGGGAAGGTGCTGGACTGGGCTCCATCTCTCAGCAGTGCCTCCCTGCCTGGCTTTGGTAATTTGGGATGGGCTTCAGCCTCCTGTGCTGCTCTGTTTCATGGGGATGGTCAGGAATCTGGGAAAATCTGCTTTTGGGAGCAGGACATCAGTGATGCATTTCTGTATGTAACCACAGTGGGTACAAATCCCTCTTCTCCTCCACTCTGCATGGTGCCTTTGCTGTGGATCTTTGGGACTGCTTTGTACAAATAGTTTGCTCAGTGCTAAGAGTCCTGTATACACATCATTAATTTCTTCTAGTATGGGATTTGTGCTCAATTCTTTATTTTCCTGTAATAGCCAATAAGTATTCTAAGCACTGTGCTAAGGAGTATTCTACACAGTGAATTCTCAACCTTTTCTACTGAAGTTGTTCTACTTATTAGGGAAAACTCAGCCTTTGAGAGAGAAGTGATGGAAAAGAGTGATTATAGCCAGTGGGGTAGAGGACTCCCGGGATGGACAGAGTGAGACAGAGAGCCTGCATTCTAATTGTGTCTCCTGAATATTTATTTATGCAAAAAAGAACAGGTTCAGTAGGAGAAACAGAACAAGGTCTTCCTCTCAAGTATTCTAGAGATCATCTTTGATGCAAGTGAGAAGGAACCAGAGCAGCAGTGGGGCTGTGGGTGCTGCCCAGACTGAGGGACAGCCCTGGGGTGTGTGTGTGACCCAGTGGGGTGGCAGGAGGGGCACAACCCCTGGGCTGAGCCTGGGGGCTTCCAGCTGCTGCTGGAGGGGGAATGGGGTGAGGGAGCTGAGAGCTGCTGTGCTTGGACCTGATGATGTCCCAGTTGGGCTGGGTCCCCCCAGGAGCCACCTCCCAGCTGGGCTGGGTCCCCCCAGGAGCCACCTCCCAGTGCCCCAGGTGAAGGGCTCTCCTCTTATGGCTGTGCTGAGGAGCCCAAAGAGAAGGACCTGCCCTGGGCATTGTCTTTGAGGCTTTTACCTGGGGACTGAGGTCAGAGAGTCACAGAATTATTAAGGAAGGACCTGCAAGGTCATCAAGTCCAGCCTTTGACCCGGTACTGCCATGTTCCCATCAACCCTGTTGTGAAGTTCCACGTGTTCTTGATTTCTGAACTACTTCCAGGAATGCTGGCTCCATGCTTCCCTGCACAGCCAGCTTTCCTGGATTTCACAGGACTGTGGTCAAAAGGTGCCTCTGGACACGATGGTTTTTTGACATGAGAGTTCTTGTGTCATCCAAAGGAGAATTCCAGTGGAACGCAAATTGCCTTTTTTTAATCTGCAGTCATTCAATTTAGGTTTCAAGACATTTGGCAAGCCAAAATAACCTTGTTCTCTGCCTGACCTGAGCTCAGAGGTCACGCCCTGTGAGGAACAAGATGCCCCTGGGTGTTTCTCTTGGTGTCTTGTCCCTTTGGGGAGTGTTTGTGTGCTGGAAGCTCAGCGGGCAGAGCTGCAGGAGCTGTAAATCCTGGAGCTGCCTGTGCAGGTGTGAGGGGTGTTTGCAGGAGCACAGGGCATGGCTGAGTATTTCTGTGCTGAGACAGAAATATGGCAGCCTGAGGGAAAGCAACAACAGTTTTTTAAATCCCAGGCTTTATTTAGAAGAGCCTGTAAGGATTCTCAGTTCGTCTGAAACCCTAAATCTGTGCCTCACTTAGCCCCAGCCCCCAGTGGGGGAATGGAGATCAGTTTACATAAGCTTTTGTCACTGAAACGTTAGATTTATGCACTGTAGTTAAATCAGATTTACGGGACACCATTAACTCTGAGAGAATGACCCAGAGGATATAAAGAAACTTCAGCTGAGGAAATATTTTATTTTAGTGTCTGGAGGAGTTTTACACCTGACAGACACTTGCACCCTTGTGCTGCTGAGAGTTACAGCAGTGTATTTCTGGCTGTAGAGTTAATGAGGTTGCTGGAGTGCATTTGAAATTCTGTGGCTGGAATCTGGCTGCAGACAGCCAGGTTAACACCTCCCCACCGGGGCTGGCAGGACTTGTTCCCTGGGCTGGGAACACCAGAGTGCCTGGTGTCCTGCTCCCAGGGCAGGTGGCACCTTCACCTGGATTTCAGAACAGCAGGTTGGTTTTAACAGCAGTTTTTATCATCAGCAGATACCAAATAGTCTCCAAGTATCCCTGCTCCTTGTATTGATGTGTGCAATCAAGGGAACCTGGTGGGATTGAACAATGGAGCACTTGTGAGCTGCAAGGGAGGAAAAGATCCTTCCCTGCTTTTCTGTCTGGATGTGTCCCTGTAAACCAGGAGCTTGACAGATCCCATCATCTTTCCTTCTCCCTACATCTGAAGCTGTGGGGGTTGATGAAAACTGTGATTATTTAAAAACACATCAGGAAAGGGCCTTTCTTCTTTCTCTCTCTTCTCGTGGGCCAGAGAGATGCTGGCTATTCCCTCGTGACAGCCAGGTGTGGAGGCTGAGCAAGGGGAATAAATACCCTGATCTCCCTGGGTTTGCAGGGCTGAGCTGTTGTGTGCATGATAACTGTGAATTAATTATTGCAAACCATGCAATTCCCTCTTTAGGCAAACTTCTTTATCCTTCTGTTTATTCTCCAAATTACCAAGGAAGTTACTTAGAGGGATGTTCTTCTTCTAGTGTAAAGATTACATAGAATTAGTAGAGCAGAACACACTATGGAGGAATTGTGATATATATATATATATAAATTCAAGACAGTTCTAAGTTAAATAGGGTAAATTATTAAATTGCATCAAAAGAAGCTGTGAAATTGTATGGATAAAAACAATCAGTGTAGAATGATTATAATCATGAGACAGAATGACAGAAGCTTTTGTCATGATATACTGATAGTATCCATGAAAGGCAAAGAGACATTAGAAAAGTTGCCAAAGCAGAAATTAGACTGCAATTATGGGTATATTGGCTGGGTTTGGGGCTGAAGATAAGATTTTAAATCTTAGAAACCTCTGGTATTTGCAGCAAAATAAATAGCCTCATCTGAAAAGGCAAAGCAAATCTTGATTAATCCTGCATAGTGAACAGGACATGACTCAAGATACTGCTATGAGGTTTGTCATCATTTTATTCAAATGTGACCTCCTGGGAGAAGCAATAAATCCAGCACAGTAGAGAATTTAACTTCAAAAAACACCTAGGAGGCTGTTTAGGCATAATTTTAAAGGAACAACTGAGAGTAAAACACGTTCAAGCACAGTGATTTGGAAAGGACACCAACAGCATCATTAGAAAATGAATGGAAAGAGAATAGAAGGAAAATGTAAAGAACACACATTCTGATTAATTTCAATTTAACACCACGAGAAGAGCTGAGAAAATGAGGAATTGACAGTCTTAATGAAAAAAGGCAAAGAAAACACTCTGCAAAAGAGGCTTTACCAGCCTGGCACTCCTGTTTTGAGGTAAAGGATGGTAAAGCACCAAACAATCAGCCAAGGGAAAGAATGTGCCAGTAGGAGAGTAAGTGCAGGGTTTGCCTGGGCTCACAGGGTAGGGAAGCTTGGGGAGGCTCCCTCTCAGCTCCTTTTCCTGTGGGAATAGTCTCAGGAACTGTCACAAATTGATGTGTCAGGAGGAGATGGTCAAAACAGTCAATAAAGGAACCAAATGACAGGAACAGATGGCAGCATCCTTGGTGAAAAAGGAACTTAAAAGTGGGCTATTAACTGTGGAGTAACCTGTCACTTAAATCAGCCTCAGTGCTCTGGAGACAAAAAGGACATCCTTCATGGGAGGGAGGAGGAGAGGTGATGGGGGAACCACAGGTGTGGCTTCTGTACCAGCTCACTGGGAGAGAATAAAGACTATCAGACACATACAGAACCACTAAATACCAGAAAAACAGAACTTTCTAAGGGATTCATGCCTGGCAAATCAGATTTGTCAGAAGGAGTTAATGGATGTGTGGATAAGAGTGGCCTAGTCAATATGTGGACATTAATTTTTTCACAGCTCTTTCAGCGAGGTCTCTTAGAAAAAAAAAGCCTTTTATTTGTAGTGTAAAATGGTTTAGTAACTTACTAGTAGATGGGGAAAGAGAAGGTAAGAATAAAAGTCTGAATTTGAATTGAGGAGGGTTTCCATGAGTCAGACAGATGAGATTTTGGATTTGTGCTGGTCACTTTATTTGTGGCTTCATCAGCTTCTTCCCTTACCTGCTCTGTTCCCAGGTGCTCGTTTTAAGACCTGGTGATGATGCTTGGAAGATATCTGTGGGTGAGATGATGTTAATTTCAAAGTGTATTTTCTATCACAAGGAGTTGCCAGCTTAAAACTATTTTTAAATTATGTTTGTGGGCAGAGGGTAAACTGCTTCCCACCATTTCAGGGGATGAGCAGCTCTGGATTTGTGGTGTGAGGGCTCTTGTCCTGCACTCAAAGTGTGTGTTTATTTGTGCTGTGGACAGGCATGGTCAGTGTCACTGACCTATGGACACAACCCTAGAAAGGTTTTCTTATTTGGGCACAAAGTATTTGAAGCAGCCAAACCAGTATTTTGAGTATTTTCAGTATTCTGAGTATTTTCAGCTGTGCTGGAAGAACAGAAATGAGAAATTTGCTTCTATTAAAGGAAACTGTGCACTTTGCAGGAACAAAGCAAGTCCCAGCTGCTCCTGTTCCTTCTGGCTTTCTCCTCCACCTCAGAGTGACACACGTGGTGCAGGGCTCAGGGCCAGACTTCACACACTCAGGTGTTGCCTTGTTCTTGTGAGTTTATGCCTTCTGATATTTACATTTTTGTAATGGAGCTTCTCGTGCACTTTTATGTAAATAATGGTTGTTTTGCATTCTTCTCTGTAAGAGAAGGATTTTGATGGACTGTTAGTTTGACCAGTGTAGTTAGAGAAGTGGCAATGTCATCCTCCAATCCACTGTCACTTTTAGAATTCTATAAATGTTGAGGTCAGAAAAATAAAGTTCTCTCTTCCTGCTCTTGTTCTGATGCTGGACCATCTTGTGTGAGTCTTATTTTCGTGTCACAGCAGTGACACTCGGGGCAGGAATTCCCTGGTGGTGCTGGCTGTGCCCTTTCCCTCCCCCTGGGCAGGGAGGGGTGGCAGTGCCACGCTGGCAGGGGTGGGTGTCACTCCCTGAGCTGGGGCAATGCTGTCCCTTCTGCCACCCTGCTGACAGCCAGGGGTCCAGGGCTGCAGCTGCATCTGAGCAGTGAGCTGCTTGTCCCCAAATTGTGCATAGGAAGAGGCATTTCCATGGCCCTGCTGACATCCAGGGGTCCAGGGCTGCAGCTGCCATCTGAGCAGTGAGCTGCTTGTCCCCAAATTGTGCACAGGAAGAGGCATTTCCATGGCCCTGCTGCACATCCAGCACTGGGGCTGTCAGAGCAGCAGAGCTGGGCACTCAAACGTGGAGCCACAGCCCTTCCCTGGCTCCCTGCCCTGCTGCCTGCACTGTGCAGCCACCCCAGAGGCACCAGTGCTGCTGATGCTGTCACCTCCTGGCCCTGGAAATGGGAATGCTGTGACAAACTGTGTGTTAAGGCGTGAAAAGTTATTTTTAGCTTTCCACCTGGAATAAAACACCTCGTTTGAGTGTGGAGGGCTAAATATTTTCTGACACTGTAATGAACAGCCTGGTTGACAGAAGGGCTGTGGTGCTATTCATAGACCTGTACCTCTGTCTCAGTAAGTTCTAGCCACCTTTGTTTGGAGCTGTGGGAATTCACAGCTGAAAGGCAGAAGGTTCAGATGAGATATTGGGAAGGAATTCTTGGCTGGGAGGGTGGGCAGCTCTGGCACAGGGTGCCCAGAGCAGCTGGGGCTGCCCTGGATCCCTGGCAATGCCCAAGGCCAGGCTGGACTTTGGGGCTTGGGGACACCTGGGGCAGTGGGAGGTGTCCCTGCCATGGCAGGGGTGGCACTGGGTGGGCTGTGAGGTCCTTTCCAACCCAAGCTGCTCTGGGATCCTGTGATGAATTCTGAGGGATGCCAGATCTGAGCTCCCCAGGGCAGGCACTGGTGAGCAGGGGAGGCTCCCAGCCCGAGCTGGGATGCTCTGGGCTCTGCAGGGAGGAGGAGGAGGAGGAAGAGGCAATCACTGCTGCACGGTGGGGCTGGCAGGCAGAGCATGCACAGGGACACAAAATCACCACAGCTCCCTTTAGGTGACTCTGGCCCAACTTATGAAGTCTGTCAAAGGTTTGTCCTTGAACATTTCAATCTCCTTGGAGAGGAAGACTTCATTGTGCTGCACACAGATGTGTTTTCTGGCTTTCAGGGCTTGTCCTTGGCTTTTCAGCAGCGTGTTGAACAGGAATGTGGCAACTCTTGGTTATCAGCAATGTCCCTTGGTGCTGCTGCTGTCTTTATATTGCTTTCTTTTCCTAATATTTGTTACAAAAATATGGTTTGGTTTAATTAAAAAAAAAACCAACTTATTTTTTGTTCTTGACCACCTCAGCCACTAAATCCCACCTTCCAGTTCTAGTTTATTGCTGTAAGTTATCTCCATGCCTGTTCTTTTTCACTCCTTTTCACCTTTAAAAGAATTAGAAAATGGAAAATATATGTATTTTTTTGGCTGAAGTAATGTGTCAAGTCTTTTTTTCTATAATAAAAAGTTGATAGTTAATCCTGTAATATTTCCAGCTTTCCTGGACCCCTGCTCTGAAGCAGTGCATCTCTGTACATGCATAGAATTAAATTTGGAGTTGGGAAACTCGGTGTTAAGTGAAGGAGACTCAAGCAGTGTAAGAGCCCAGGCAGTGTTCTCTGGAGCGATGGATTTTGTGTACAATCACTGCAAGCTGTCTCATTTTGCATTCCAGTTCTTTATTAAAACCGTTTTCCATGCTTGCTTAGGGCTAAATTTGACTATCCCCACTTCATGGAGACATGCTCCCAGTGCAGGCTAAGCAGGGAAAAAAACCTGATGGTACATGCTAGAAATTGGATATTCAGCCATGTGACTAATTCTAGTTCTGAAATATTCTTTTTTTTATTATTATTTTTTTTTATTATTGCTTTTGTGGCATAAGAGGCTTATTTTACCTGACTTCAGGCTTCCCACACAAAGCTAAGTGAGCACAGTGTGGAACAGCTTATTTTAAGGTGGAAAAAGTCATTAGCTGTCTCCTGCTGAGACCTTGTATTGAGAAAGCCAAATTATAACTCACTGAAGTTTAGCATGAAGGAGAGGTAAATTATTGTTTATGGTTTTGCTGTTTCCTGCTTGGAGCTCTCAGCCTTGTCAGCTGAGCATGGTCCATGACCTGATGGGGCAGGAGCTGAACTCAAAGAAGGAACTTGTTAGAACACTCAAATTAAACACTGGCTTCTCATTTCCCTGCACCAACTGAACATCCTTTGCAGAAATACCTTGCAGGTAGCTTTAGACTGAGAACACGAAATGCCAAGAATTTCAGGGTGTCTGAAAGGGTCTGTGCCTGCCTGAACAAACGAGGGGTTCCTTGGGGCCTGAGGAAATAGCTCAGGATGCAGTGTCAGGGATAACATCCCACTACAATTAATGGCTCTTTGGGGTTTTTTTTTTTACCATCTCTCTGTAGTTATAAATGTTTCAGGGCTTCTGGGAGTATTTCATAGGAGTAGTTTCCATAGATTTTATTAGGTTAGATGTATATTTGTCCAGCACAGCAGAAGTAGTTAGAAAAGGATGTTCAAAAAATGACTTGTGACTCTTGAAGTTTTCATGCAAGAAGGGAGATTTTATTAAGTTTCAATTGCAACCATGAATTTTTTTCCACTGTCACTTGTTATGCTAATAGTCTGTCACTGAGTAAGGGCTCCTCAGTGCTCTGAGAGCAGAATTCAAAACCCAGTTATTTATCCTCAGAGCCTTGTGTTTGTTTCAGGGGGGTGTGCAGGTCCTGTGCTGCTCTTCCAGGCATCCCTGTCTGTCCTGATGTGGAGGAAGGGGACATCCCCCTTCTGTGGGGCAGGGAAGAGGAGCTCTAGGATGTAAGGAGAGCTCTAGAATGACAGAATTCATCGTGGCATGTCAAGGGTTGGAAGAAATCTCAAAGCCCATCCAATCCCACCCCATGCCACGGGCAGGGGCACCTTCCACTATCCCACGTGGCTGGAGCCTCATCCAGCCTGGCCTGGAGGCACCCTGAGAGGGAATTTGGGAGCCTGTTCCTCTTGGCACCTGGTGGAAACCAAACTACAAATGCAGACAGAGCTTGTAACTAAGCCCTAGTTTTGAAATGATATTGGATTCAACTCTGTGCTCTTCCTGCTTGGAGCACAGGCAGGAGGGCTGCTGGTGTTTCATCTGTGCAGGACAGACAGATGCATCTCAAGCTGGCAGAACAGCCAAGCAGCTCTTTTTGTTGGATTAGCACTTGTTATTTAAATGGGAAGCAGAACAGCTTCTGTTCACGAGGGGCTCTGCCAAGGCTCCGTGCCTCGTGCAGCAGCACTAAGACTATAACCAGCACTCTGTAATACCCAATAAGTATATTTTCATCAAATAAGTTCTTGGCTTCTTTAACTATAACCTGAATAGGAACAATATATGATTATGCCTTTTAAGCATTTCTTAACAAGGCTTTTTTTGAGCAGTCACTGGAGCAGCAATTGGTGATATAAACGAGGGCATTAGCACTCAGACCACAGTAACAGTGTCATTAAAATGCAGCTTCTGAGGTGCACTGCTTTAAATTTGCCTCATTATATGTGCAATTAGGGAACAAACAATAAAATGGCCATAATTTTTCTGCAATTTCTTATCCTAACTGCCTTTTTTAAAGCTTTAATTAATGTTAAAGAAAAAAAGGAGGAAGTGGTGGGCTGAGCCCAAGTGTAACGAGCAGAGCCATCCTTTGGAGTGATGGATGAGCACTGCCTGCACACAGCCCTGTTTGCTGTGGCAGGGAAAAATGGGCTCCTGCTTTCAGATCCTGCCTGTGCTTTATCCCCCTCACTGGAGCAGGAACAGGCTGGTGGAGTGAGGAGGGAGAGCTCCTGCCCTCTCCTCAGGGAAGCAGCATTCCCACTCCTCCAGGGAAGAACAGGAGCAGAGCTCTGGAGTCAGGCTGCACGTTTGCTTCTGCTCAGATAAGGTGTTAATTAAGATAGCAATCAGACTGAGGGGCTGACTGTAATGTCTACACACTGCTGTGGGTGGGTGAATTTGTAATCCATCATTTTGGGTTCTGCTGGACACATCTGTGAGCTGTGGGTTGGCACGAAGGAAAAACCAGCAGGAGGGTGAGGTCTGGAGCCAGAGCTGTTCCAGCAAGGATAGATGGGGAAAGTGCCTTTCTTTGCATCCAGGTCTGCTAGTCCTCTTCAATATTCACTTGGAATGCCATTGCAGATGCTCCATTATAGATATTTTGATGCTATTTATTGCAGGGAACTGTCATTTGACTAGATACTGGATTTGTGTTGGTTGAGGAACATCTGGGAAGAACAGGACAAGGATAACTGTGGCATCTAACAAGGAGAAATCCACGTGGGAAGTGGGATGTTACTTAAAAGTGGCTCTGGAAATCATGTGGAGTGATGCTGTGGTTTGGGACAGGAAGCAAATGATGCTGGGATAATTGGAACTGCAGAAAGGAATTTAAAGTAGAGCACAAACAATTGCCAAAGGTAAAACCAGGCCATAGGATGGTTAATGCTGCTGATGGAAAAGGCCTGAGGAAGATTGGGTTGTTGGAAATACTTGAGAAATGTTCTCTGTGTAATTAAAAAGATGACCCAGGTACATTCTTTTGAAGTGATGGAGAAGCTTGGGTGATTTCTTTGCAGATAGCAAGGTAAATTTATTTTTTCAGCTAGTCATGTTTCCAGGAGATTTTTATCTGGTAATTGTGTTTGTCTGCAGTGTGCAGATTGATGGGGAACTGATCCTGCTTTTCCTGTGAGCTCTGGCAGGGTCATGGTGTTGGAAGGTGGGACTGACACACTGATTTTTCAGGTGTTGCCTTCAGGAACTCCCCCTCCCCAAAAGAGTGAAATGAGAGAGGTGAAACAGGTGAGTTCACAAATACTATCAAATGCTGATAGGTGAGGATCAAATACTCAGAGTATCAAGCAGCTGTGAGTGGGGATATTGGGAGATATTTTCTGTGCTTGGTTAAATATCCAGACACAGCCAAATCTTCAGGAATGAATGTACTAAGCTCTTTGTAACCCTCCAAGTACAGGATGAGGACTGTGGAGAAGGAGCCATTAAAATGGCACAGACAAAAACATCTCCTTGCCATGGAAAGGGTTTGATAATTTTGTTTCTTTGCTAAAGGGGAAAGAAATCAACCAGCGGATGCAGGCTCAGGTACTAACTTTAAATTAGCTTAACTTGCTGATGCCTTAAGACTGGGGATTAGTGAATTTAATTATGGGAGCCAGGAAGCACATTAAGATAACATTGGGCCTCAAACTAAAACCCACAAAGCAACGAAATTAAAGTTGGTGGTTTGTGTTCCATCTTTTTGATGTCCTTTTCTTACTGTGCTGTGTCACAGGAGGCCCTTCCTGCCCCACCTGCTCCTTGGTGAGAGGTTCTGGGGGCTTTTTTTTTAATGAACAAGGGACCTTTATGAGCTTTTCCTGTTGGTCTCTTGGACTGTCACAATGCCCATGGACTGAAATCTGGTTTGCCCAGTGGTGGTGCAGCTGCCATGGTCGTGGTCAGGTCATCTTCTCATTCTGCTTCATGCTCTTACAGCCCAAGTCAAACTGCAGTGGTTTTGTGAGGGCTGCAGCAAAGGATATTTGACTTTCTGGTGAAGACAGGTTGTTAGTGTGATGCTGACAGAGTGTGTGAGGAAAATCAGATTTCATTCCTGCTTTGCTTCTACCCTCCTGCTCAGCCTGGTCTGCTGTTCATTACTGGGGTTTGTGTCTGGGCTTTGTATTGACTTTATATTTTTTAAGAGAGACTCAAGATTAAACCACTTCAAAGCACTTTTACAGGAAGTTCCAATTCTGAGTCTATTTGCTGATGAATTATGCAATATTGACCTTCCTCTCTCCAACACAGGATGATGTTTTTTCTTTCACTTGTCTGTATTGAAGTCACACACCCCTAAGTCATATTTAGAGATCTTTTAAGTCTCACAAGGCTCTGGTTGAGTTGTGACATTACAAATTAGAGGCCTAAGCTGACACTTGAGACTGTCCCAACTTGTGGTAACGTGGGAAATGGGACATTACCTGGACATTATCTGACTTCTGAGCTGTTACAGGACCTCACAGAGCTTCAAAACCAATGTTGGTCTCCTTTGTCTTCCAATGAGAAATTATTTGAAAACCTCCTTTCCCCATGTTGTTTGCTAAAGTTGTCTTTTTATTCTCTAACATCCATCTCTTTTTTCTAATGTGTTTAAAAGAACTTATTCCAATAAACATTTTATTCCATTTCTGTCTGGTGGCTTTTCAAGGACCTCGTGGAAACTACAAAATAGGCAACTTTATTCTCTTGGTATGTAAATTTATTCTGTTTTCACTGTGTATTTCAGAGTAATTCACTTGATTTTTGTTTCATTTTGTTCCAGATAATTAAAATTGTAGAATAGTTTAGGTGGATGGGACAAAAACACATGGGTCATTCAAAAAACTAATTAGTCAGCCTGGCAGGGAGTGCAGGAGAGCAAAGGGATCATCCCCTGCTGGGCCAAATGGCTTTGATCCTTCTAGAAGCACTCCTGGTCCTCCCTGTGTGTTGAACAGTGCAGTTCCAGACTGAGCTTTCTGTGTTTCAGCCTTGGTTTGGGATGCTCCTACTTCTGGGACACTGTGGTTTGGAATGAAAACATTTTACTTTCTAATTAACAAGTAGTAATAATAACTAAAAAAAATTAGAAATTGACATTCAAAACATGATTTCCTATATTTTACAGCCTGGGTTTTACCATCTGAGTGCTGGCTACCAAAGCAGGTTTGGTGCTCAGGCTCTTACCTGGTCCATTCACCTCCTGCTGGCCCTTTTGTGTCAGGATCTTTTTGTGTCTTGGGTCTGGGAATGTTTGTCAGTGTTGGGCTGAGGGGAATCTCATTTTGAGCACTGCAGACATTCCCTTGCACTGTGCTGGTGGCTATTTTGGGATTAGGTTTTTAGCTGTATCCCTTGGAATTCTGCTGATTAAAAGCCTGGGAAATGAGTCCCAGAATCCCAGAGTGGTTTGGCTTGGAAGGGATTGTAAAGACAATCCTGTCCCAGTTCCCTGGCACTGGGATGACTTCCAGGTTGCTCAAAGTCTGTTTCCCTGCTGCTGTGTGAACTTAGGGATCATCCTGTGCATCAGAATTCCTTCAAAACTGCTTCCTTAAATAAGAATTCCCATGTAAGTCTCCTGTAGGATGGCCTGTTCTAGAGCAGATCCTCCAGCTGCCTTTTTCCCTTAGTGAATTCTGTGCTCCCAGGCAGAGGAAGCTGTTGCTGGTTTTGCCTCATCTGTGAGGGTTAAGGTTGGCTTAGAAGAGTCTTGTCCCAGTTGTGTTTGTCCCCTCCATGCCTCCCTGCCTTGGGAGTGCTGGCTGAGGTGGGAGCTCCCTCTCAGGTGTCACTGCCTGGGCTGCTCCCTGCCACCCTGCTCTTTTGAGATTTTCTAAGCTTTTTGATGTTAACATTCTTGTAATGGAGTTTCTCACACACTTTCATGCAAATAATGATTGTTTGCATTCTTCTGTGTAGGAGGAGGATTTTGATGGACTGTGAGTCTGACCAGTGTGGTTGGAGAGGTGGCAATCCCACCCTCCAATCCACTGTCACCTTTGGAATTCTATAAATGCTGAGGTCTGAAAAATAAAGTGCTCTTTTCCTGTTCCTGTTGGGATGCTGGAACATCGTGTGTGAGTTGTGTTATTTTGTGTCACAGCCATCACAGCTCCTGCAGTGGATGCCTGAGCAATTCAGGGCCAGGCAGGCACCTCCAGCTGTGTCCCCAAACTCCCCTTCCTGGGATGGCCACTCCCAGGAGGCACGGTGGGATGCACCTGTCCCCTGCAGGGACAGCCAAGGAAACTGCTTGTCCTGGGTGTGGGGACCCCTCCTCCTGCCCAGTGCATCCCCACCACCCCCTGTGCCCCTGCTGTCCTTCCCTGGCTGCCAGGCTCCTGCTCACACATCACTCAGCCTTTCTGCTCCAGTTTAAGGGGGTTATTTATTGATCTGCTTTTGGCACTTGGTAAAATGCCAGTTTTTAGTATTAGCTACTGGCCTCCTTTTATTGCAACCTTATAAAATTTTATTGTTCCTCTTCAATGCTGAGAATGTGTAAATGTTCCTCCTAGAATGGCTTGGATATTTTGATTTTTTTCTGCTTTAACCTGTAAAACTCTCATCATGAGAGATTCCCTCTTGCAGTGTTGGAAAAGTTTTAAAAAGCTGTGGCTTGTCTGGAGCAGTGCTGGGAGGGAGCATGGCATTCAGAATTGCTGCAGATAAAAGAGAGGTGTGATGGCATTCAGAATTCCTGCAGATAAAAGTTTAATAACAAAAAAAAAAAGTATCAGCCCCCAAAATTCTTACCCAACTTTTCTTTTCTAAAGTGTTGCAACAAAACAAATTTAGAATATTTTAGAGTAATTTTTTATTAACATCTTGCTACTAATTAACCTTGTAGTGAGGAAAAAGGTGGAGGAGAGCATCTGGCCTGGGAATTGTTTTGCTGCCACAGAAGTGTGGGAGAGCACTGCAGGGTTTTGGTACCACCTGGAGAAATGGAGCCAGATGTGGGGGGAAGTGCAGAACCCATAAATAATCAATCTTCCTGGGATATTGATGTGCCAATGCCACGTGCAGGTGGCTGGGTGTTGATAAAGGCAATCTGTACAGAATGTTTTAGTAACTTTGCAGACCCTCATTGCTATTGAGAAGGTTTGTTCTGAAGGAATCTCTTGGAAGAATTCCAGCAGGATCACCTTCAGAGCTGGTACATGACTCGACAGCTCTTACAGATGAGAGCTGTGAGAATATTTGGTGATTAGTTAAATATCATGTAATTTTAATTAGCCCAGCTATTCTCTATCCGTTTTCTTGGTATTTAGTTTTCATTATCTTTAGCATGGAATTGTCATTTACATTTGTGTTGTCCCCTTGTTACCCAGTGATGTTGATTAATCCCCGTTCTGGTGAGAACACTCCAGCAGAACTGTGTAGAATTTTTCCTGTTGCAGCCTAGTCCTGTTGCTGCCAACTTCCCTCTCTTTAGCCTGACCTGTTCCTTGATGAAACGAAATATTTATGATTTTGAGACCACAGAAAGCAGTGGTGGTGATGGTGTGTGACCTCTGTGTCACAAAAGCTGTTACCTTTTACTGGGTGGAATAATTGCTTTGCTTATGTCCTGCTGGAAAACTGCCACGCTGTATGGATCAAAAATTACTAAAGAAATGAAAAAATAAAGGGCTTGAAAGCAGCTATTTGGGTAATGTAAGCTGTTATTCGTTATTTAAACTTTGGGCTTGAGTTTTCTGTCATTATATATGGAATAGTTGACTTTCCTAATGCCAAATTGGGTAATAAAAGATTAATCAGTTGGCAAGAGCATAAACTCTCAGAGACAGAAGTAGGTTGTGACAATGTTGAGAGGAAATGGTGTACTTGAATTTGGTTCTGATGGTGACTGACAACTTTTTGTACCCAGTTCCAAGGTTTTGGTGCCAGTTTAACTTACAGAGAGCTGGGTTTTATTTAGTTCCATGTAGGTAACAGGGAGACCTGGCTGCAATATCCAGAAATTCTCCAGAGCGTGGGTCATGCCAAAGAGTTAAAGAAACTAATAGCAAAACCTCATCCATATCCTTTCTGCCCTTGGAGCAGAGATAATATGGAGGACTTCCACTTTAATAAACGATGTAATTATTATTTGTGGTGAGTTGCAGCTGCTATTAAAATTCCAGTCTAATTCAGCTTCCATATATCAGCCAGCAGAGAAAGTCAGCAGACTCTGGGCCCATTCCTCTGTCTTGTGATGCTCCATATTTCTCCTGGTGAGGTTAATTGTGAATTTCACGTGGGTTTTCCTGCTGAAGGCTGGCACTGTTTCCCCTGCACAGAGCAGCCTCAGCAGCACATTGGGAAAACAGAAATTCCTGCTTTAGCTTTGTTTTGGGCATTTCCCTTATCTCCAACCCCTGCAGTCCTGCCACAATGGCTCTGGGGTTCTTTGTGTAGCAAATCCTGGCACCAGATCCAACATCAGCCTTCTCACTGCTCACCTTCTGTGGCACAATCAGAGAGCCCCAGAGCAGAGGGGCTTTCTGCTGCTTTCAGCTGGCTCTGAGCAGATGGGAGCAGGAAATGAGGAGCAGTGACAAAGATTGCATGTGTTGGCTCCTTTGTCATAAATTCATCTGAATGCTGAGTTGCTGTGTGGATGCACAGAATCAGCCCTCATCTCATTTTAGGAGCACAATTTGTTTTATGTTTGGCATCCCTATAGCCTTTGGCTTGTCCCCTGTGGCAGAAGGAATAGAATGTAACTTTTTATAGAGCTTTTGTGTGTTTCTTTGCAGCAATTAGGTGCTTTAATTTCTTATCTCCTGAGAAGTTGTTCCTGTTCTTAGTTCTCTCCTGTTTAATCCATGCTGCTCTGCTGCAAATGTTATCACTGCTATTCAGAGGCAAGAAAGGAGTTTCACTGGCACTGTGATATAAAGGGTCAGAGATCAAACTGCTTAATTCACTTTTACATGGTGTTACACCAGTGTCAGGTAAAACACAAGTCTCAGGACCAGTGCTGCTGGGTATCCAGGCATCACTGCCCTGAAATTTGGGTGGTTCCCAAGGCTGTTACACAGGGCTGTCTAAAATTCCTGTGGCTTCCACAACTGCCTGTTGGAGATGGAACAACTGGAATTGTGCTAATCAAGGTCAGGAGCAAAGAGCTCTCACTCTGTATTGCAAGCAGCAAAATATTGGAAAGTTGGAAAGCAAAGTGGTGACCATAGGAGAAAACAAGAGAATATGGATTAGGGGTAATGTCTGTTGGCAGTTTGGGATTGAGTGGGCAGGCACTGGAACAAGGTGCCTGGGGGCTGGAGTCTCTGCAGGTGTTTAAGATGGATGTGGCACTTGGGGACATGGTTTAGGGCTGCTGATGGTCCTGAAGGTCTCCTCCAACACTGCTGATTCTGATGATCACATAAAAGCAGTATTTGCCCAAATTCTTCTAATTCAAAGCAGCTCCTCTGAGTTGTGCCCCACTGGAGCTGGCACTGGGGTTGTCCTGTGGGGCACCTCTGCAAATGTCCCTTCTGTGGCTTCTGGAAAAGCCCTTGGGGGACTGGAAAACCAGGAATTGGCAGAGTGAGGCACTTCAGGGCCCTGGGTCCCCCTTGCTCCAGTGGCCTGGAGTGGCCATCTGGCCAAGGGTGTCCTGCAGGGCCACGGCTGCCTCAGGAAAGCCAGCTGATAAACAAGCCCAGTTTGTTCAGAACCTGTTAATTCTCCATTTGCTCGCTGCAAAGTGAAGAATATTACACAATGTGACCAAATATTCATACAAATAAGATCTTAAATTGTTTTCCTCCTTGTGCCACCTGTTCTAGCAGCTAAGCTGAAACAGAATTTGATCTTGTGTTATTAGTTGCAAATGGAAACAAATGAGATGGAGCTGTGTGGCAGTGTTTTCATTCCACACCATCCATCCCACAGCAGGTCTCTATCAGTCAGGAGCAGGGGCACTGCAGGCAGGGCTGCTGCTGCTGCTGCTTGTGGGCAAACATTTGCCTTGGAGCTCATTGATCCTGGGAAATGGCAATGGAGCTGAGGCTGTGCCTATTGCTGTGACTATTTACTGGCTTCAGGTTTGCAGAGGCTGATTGAACCTGAAGATAAACAGCATCATATTTCCAGTAGAAGTATTGGATTAATAAATCCTCGGTTATTTTCTCTCTTAAATTTTCATGTTCTGTAAAGAAAAGATGGTAGATGGGGTAACCAAAATGTGGAACAACTTGTTCAATCATCAGCAACTTGTTCAATCAGCTTCCACTGATTTTCCTGGGATGGAATAATCCTTTCTCCCAGTAATTTACATGCCTCCATTGTGTGTGGCTCCCATGTACCAGCCTGGGGATATTATTTAAGGTGCAGAATTACTGTCAGAATCCCCTCAGATGCAAACAAGACATTCCTTTTCCAGTACAAAAATCAAGACATTTCCTTGCACTGAGGGGTTACTGGAGGTTTCATTGTGGATTTAATTACCAAGATGACAATTTTCATGTCACTTGTTGACTTGCTGTTGCATTCCTGACTCAGCACACTGGCAGCTGCTGCCTGCAAAGTTATTTAAAGGCTGGTGTTGGAAAACCCCTCCAAACATACACCTGTGTGTAACTGCTGAGGACTGAAGCTTATTTCACAAACCCCTGTCACTGAGGGTTTATCCATTAACAGGGGTTAGATACTCAACCCTTACAAGCTGGAGAATTGGATAGGAACTCAGTGAGCAGCTGGGACTGATTGTAAAATTTAGCAATTAATTCCTGTAGAACCACGAGGAGAGAAAGATCAGAACAGTTCTGTGTGAGAAGCTGAAGTTGGGTCACATTTCCAGGCCAGTGTTTTGCAGGGGAGCTTGTAAGCACAGCCAGGTTGGTTTAGAAACCCTCAGCCTGGTGTGGAGTGAGGTTTGAATTGCTGTGCTGGCTTTTGTATATAGGAAGAACCATAAATGTGAAATATTTAGAGAAGAATGTGACAAGCAGCTTCATCATTCTGCCTGCTGAAAGGGAGCTGGACTAACAATTCAATAATACATCCAGTTTTGCAGTTATTAATGCTGTAATTACTCGTGGTGTGAACTGTTTTCTTCTCTGTGGGTACAAGGAGAAGGACTGATGGTGTTCAGATGTTTTTGTTAAAAATGCAGTGTGCTGAGCATCATTTTGTACCTTCTTAAATCACTGCAGTATCCTGGTAGTGTTTGTACTGGGATTTGTGTAAAACTGGAGATTTATCAGTGCTCTGTGAATACTTAATAATAATAATGCCCCTGCCTGTACCTGTTTGGTGTCTTGGTCTGAAAAGTTCCTTGCAAAAGAAGACAGGTCCAAGACCAATATTTCTTGGAAATGTTCACACATATGCCTTTAGGCTGTGTTTTTATTGCCCCTTGTTAATACACTGAAATGGAAATGTTCTCCTGTCTCTTGTAGAGATCCTGCTCAGAAGAGCTGTAGCTGGGAAGTTTTGTGGATGATTAATAAAGGAACAGACTTGACTCATGTTTCACTCAAACACTGTACAGGAGAGGAGAGTGTGGAAGGATAAAAATCAGAGTGCTTAATTATCAGAAGTCTCTAAAGAAGTTGTGGATTTGAAAGCCAAGTCTGAACTGCTGATTTAGCATCAGTGTTTCTGTGTGTGAGCCCTGACCCTGCAGGTGTTGGGTGGCACACCAGCTTACCCAGCCAGAGACCCTCGGCCTCTCAGGGGGAGGGAGAGTGGTCTGGGGAGGTTGTTTGTGGTGTCAGGTTTTCCATCTCAGCCCTGTGTGCCAGATCTCACACCCCTTTGGGTGTTGGCAGCACTGTGGTAACCTTTTGTCCTGCCTGCTCTGGCTCTGCCCGAGCCAGCAAAGGACAGACTTGCTTTGTACCAGCTCCCAGAGAACTCCTCAGGTGTTTGTTCCTCTCAGAAAAACAGCCCAGTGCTCTCCCTGACGTGGCTCTGAAAACCTGGAGCTCTTTCTGGGCTGCATTAAGAAGAGTGTATTGCTTTAAAATTCAATCCTTCAGCTCCCTGAGAAGATTGTCACCACTGCAGCCTTGTTTAATCTCGCATCAGATGGTGTCAAATGTTCTGGCTCTGTTGTTTTTGGTGTGCTGGGCACACAGAGAGAACACCCTGAGTCTGCATGGGAGTGGGATAGGATTGTCCATGTGGGATGTGGAGTTTGTCAGAAGGAAGGGCAATTTCTCTTGAAAATATTCTACCTGGGAACAAACACTTTTTTTTTCTGTTTCCCGTGTTGAAACAATGGCTCATCAAACCCCAGCGTGTTCCATGGAAATATCTGGCTAACTTAAGGAACTCAAAGATGCATACAACAATTGTCAAATGTTGTATTTTCACCTGTTTTAACTTTGCCAGCCTGAAAGGGGACCCTTAAGGTTTAAGCCAACTATGATGCAGACGGTTTGGAAGGGTTTCATGGGAATATGAACTATTTTGACTCATTTCCATACCTTTGGTTTTAATATTTTTTTTTTTCCCCTGGCAGTTTGCTGAAGATGAGAAAATCTTTATCATTTTTTCATTTTTTTGTCAGGGGTTCTTTTTAATATTCCTGCTGTAAATGATTTAGTGGAGAAAGTCATCTCACTGTAGAGAAGGAAGATTCTCTCATAACTTCACTGAATAAAGGTCAGGGATTGGTGGTGTTAATGGAAAAAAGAAAGGAATTGTGAAATCTCTTCTAATATTTGTGGTTGGTCTCCAAAAGGAAAGGTTTAAACTACATATAATTACCATTTCCAGGTTTTTGAATGTGCTTCTTTCTTCACTTTTCTGCCTTCAGTTGTGTTCTTTCCCTATTTATCTGCATTTGAGCATCCACCAGAAGTTTTTGTGCCTGGTGCTGAGGGTGGAATGGCCTTCTCCTTAACAAAGGAGACAAGGGAGAGGCAAAGGAAATAAAGTGACTGCCTGAGAGGAAACAGCACACAAAAATTACCATTTTTGGTTCAGGACAGTCAGGCCACGTCAGAACGTGTGAGGCTCGTGGGAAGATGTGGCAGCACAGAAAACGAGAGAGGGGCTTTGGGTGGGACTGTGGGGTTCACTCAGGAGGGGAACACAGCCCTGCTGCCATCCCACAGCCTCACACAGGACATTTGTCCCCAGGAACGGGGCTGTGGCACTCACCCATCCTCAGTGTTGGGAGGGGAGTGCATCCTGGGGAATTCCCAGGTCTCTGCAGTGCCATCTGGAGCAG
Source organism: Urocynchramus pylzowi (assembly GCA_013397555.1). NCBI lineage: Eukaryota > Metazoa > Chordata > Aves > Passeriformes > Fringillidae > Urocynchramus > Urocynchramus pylzowi. Next base: position 61,732 of record VZRH01007205.1, on the reverse strand, counting down.
CTCCCAGACCCTGCTAGTGTGTGCCCGATTTGTATCTGTCACAGACAGCGACAGGAGCAGGGTTTTTTAAGTGATAACCAGAATATTTGGAGTTCCAGTCAGGCAGCAGAGGGGCTGTTCCCAGCATGGGATGCTCTGAGGTGTGCGAGCTCTGGGCTGGAGCTGAGGTTCAGGTGTCTCTGGAAGGGAGGACAAGGGCACAAAGTTGCTTTAATCTCCTTTTCATCTCCCTGAGATTTGGAATTCTTTGTTTTCCTGCCACCTCCCCTGCTCCTCAGAGCTGCTCCTGTGGTGCTGCACAGCTCCTGCACTTTGGGTTCTGATCCAGCCCAAATCCTGGGAATGATCAGCATTTCCCACATCAGCATTTCCCACATCAGCACTAAGGAGTTAACAGCACTTATAATTTAATGTGAAAAATAATTTCCTTGAACAATTTCTTAATCACCTTTAGGACAAGATGCTGGTTACAGGTGATAATTTTTATTGAGCAGTAGCTGCAAAGTATGAAATTACAGAAATACTGATACTGTTTGATCTGTTCACATTCTGTGCACCTCATTATGGACCAAGCTCAATGAGTAGGGAAAAATTAGAGTGTGTTTAAGACATTTTGGGCACTGTATGTTTAATAAGGAAGAATATGCCTAAGGAAAACTTTTGTTCAATTATTAATTTGAATTTAGAATCCAACTAGAAATCCAGCAGAACAGTAAATACTGGATTTGGAGCTTTGGTGTACTTAATATTCTTGATAGACCTTTTTATTTGAAAATCATCTAATTTTAAGGACAAAATTACTTTAAATTTCACTGCCAGTTCTCCTTTTCTGCCTCACTCACAGTCTGCTGTTGCTTTCAAACAGAAAATTGTTTTGACAGTGTCAGATACCAGGGTTGGTGCTGAAGTTAAATCGGATTTTAATTCCTCACTCTGCTGAAAGTGAGCAGATTTGTTTGTTCACCAGTCACTTAGCACATGACCTTGAGCAAGGCTGTGCAAGGGCTACACTTTTGGAATAGTCATCTCTAATTAGAAGGATTTTATTCTGTGCTGTGTGCCTTGTGGGCACTTGAATCAGGACTCTGGAAAAACACATTGCTTGGGCCCTGTGTCTGAGAGGAGGGCCAGGATCTCATGAATAAAGAAACTCTGGCTGACCTTGGCCTCTCACTTGGCAAGAAGCACAAATACAAATTCCAGCAGATGAACTTCTGCTCGTAGCTTCCATCCCAGAGTTCCCACAGGGCTGGCAGAGCAGTGGGAACATCTTCAGGAGTTCCAGGGCTGGAGGAAATGCCTCTGAGAGAGGTTTGTGGTGGGCTCCTTCCCAAGGTCTCTTGGTGTTCCACAGCTCCTGGTTTTCTTTCCTCACCTTCACACCTCACCAGCAGCTGATCCTGCTCCCAGAGGAGCTCAGTGGCACACCAGAGCTTAACTCCCAGAGTAACCAAAGAGGAAAGCCACAGCAATCACAAGCACAAGCTGCAGTGTGTTGGTCAAGAAATTTTGGGGAAATACTCAGCTGAGCAAGGGCTTGAGCTGAACTTGCCAGTGTCTGGTTTCTTTGGAAGGAAAGCCAGAGCAGAGCATGGTCTCACTTGGTTTGAAATATCAAAATATGACCCTTTTCACTGTTCAGCAGTGAACCACGTGGCCACAGCAGAGATGCAGGATTTGGCTGTGGGTACCTGGCAGATCTGTCCAGCAGATCTGCACAGAAATTCTGCTTTATTCCAGCAAGGTAAAGAAACTTCTTAGAGCTTGAGGGAGCGTGGTGAGGTGTGACTTTAATGCCAGGAGTATTTGGAGCTGCTCTGTCGGGCTGTTGTGGAGATGGGCAGTCCAGGAGCAGGTCCTTGCTTCTTGCAGCAGCAGCTGAGGGCACAGTCTGGTCATCTGTCCTTAATTCAGAGAGCTAATCTGGATTTCTGCCCATCTGTGCTGGATTGAGGCCAAGGTGCCCTCCTCTTGGTTAAATAAACCCCCCAGGTTTGTATTCCATGGAAATACCCATTCCCAGTAAGGACAACTGGGGTTTTGCCATCACTGGCTACTGCAACATCTCCATCTTCCCTTAAGACTAGCTGTGAAAATACAGGTGAAAATACTGAAATAGGTAAGAAAATTTGTCTGCTTTTAATGCACATTAACTTGTGTCTCAGTTTCTGTGCTGTATAAACAAAGGTTTGCCAGTTACTCGTTAGATCCTCTGCAGGTCCTAAACTGAAAGGGAGTTCTATGCAAATTTTTCATGTTTTCTGAAAATTAAAGCATAAACATGGCAAATCTCATGGGGCAAAGAAAATGTCAGCAGAATAAAACTAAGAGAATACCCCAAACATTTTTACTGCTTCCATGGCTATTTAAAATATTCTTTTAAATAGAGCCTTGCATGCATTTCCTGCATGTCTCAAGGATAACCTGTTACTACTGCTTAAAACTTGCAACCATTGTTTTTGCTGAACAATGAAAAGGCTTATATTTTGATTTTTTTTTTGCTTGCATGTTTCTCAAACACAGCAATTCATTCTGGTTCTTAATTGGTCAAATAACCTCACCTCATTGATTCCCAACAAAGCCACCAGACTGACAATTCAACAAATTGGGAGCTCAGTGTGGAATAAAAGCTGGTGACAAAACCTGACTCCTTGTTTGGAGGCGTGAGACTTGTGGTGGACGTAATTTAGCTGCTGTGAAAACCAGAGCAGGAGCTGTCAGAGCTGATTTTTGGGCAGGAATTGTTCCCTGGGAGGGTGGGCTGCCCCTGGATCCCTGGCAGTGCCCAAGGCCAGGCTGGACACTGGGGCTGGGAGCACCTGGGGCAGTGGGAGGTGTCCCTGCCATGGCAGGGGTGGCACTGGATGGGATTTGGGGTCCTTCCAACCCCAAACCCTTCCATGGCTTGCACACACACAGGGATTGGGGTTGCTGTGATGAACCTGCTGGCTCGTGGTCTCCCTGTTCTCGTGCCCATGGAAGCAGCTGTTTGTGAACAACCTTTTGAAAAAGTCTGAGAGAGGAAACTGGGGCTGACAAATCAATAGCAGAGCGTTGTAAGGATGTCATAGAAAATGGCACAAAAGGGAGCCCTTCCTCCAGGGCTTCCCAACCTAATTATGGAGCAAATATGTGACTGTAGCAGAGACTGCTGTTGAGCTTCTAAAATTCTATAGAAAAGGTACTATTTTCTGTTCAATTAATTAATAGCAGATTTGGGGCTCTGTGTGGTTGCCACTTTCATTGGCAGCTTTATTAACTTCCTTGCTGCTGTAGTCATGGCTTTAACAGACCTTACTGTTTTTCCTCTTCAATGTTATTTTTGTTGGGGATTTTTGTTTTAATCAGTTTAACTTAATTACAGCTGTAGCACCTCACTCCTCATGGGGGCCAGCACCCTGTTACACCAAGTGCTGTGCATTAAAGGAACAATGTGTTATTAGTAAATAAACTTGCTTTAGGTATTCATAGAACTGAAAATTTTGGGTTCAGGGTCAGACTGTTGCATATGTTTTGCTGTCTGTTCAGTGAGCAAACTTTTAGACCTGATTCAGGCAGTTACAGACAAAGTAAGTAGGTGAAAAATCCCACTGATGTTTGAGATAGGTGCTGATGTAAAACTCCTGGAGTACAAACCATGCACGAGCTGGTTGTGCAGGTAAATCTCTCTTGGGATACACAATCTGAGCTCTCCATGTTCCCCATTAGCAGTGCAATCCCCTGATGTACCTGCTGATGCCAGGGATGTGGTTTGGGGTTTTTGGTGTGCTTTAGGAGTGGGTGCCTGGTCCATCTGAAGGCCCAATAATGAAGATGTTCCCAGTGGAGCCAGTGTGTTCTGAGCAATTGGCTGTGGTTCCACCTAAGGAAAGTTTAGCCATTTTCAGGAGGTACAAACAGTTTCAGTACCCTTGGAACAAGAGCAGAGAACAGCAGGAGCTGTCTGCCAGGCTTCCAGGAGGCTGCTGGATTGTTTGCAAATGCAGAGTGTGTTTTGTGGAATGGAAGCAGAGGTCTGGCAGGAGGCAAAGGTATGGATGTCAGAAGCAGTTATCACCCAGGCCAAGCCAGATCTCTGAAGCTTGCTGGACACCCTGCCTGTCCCGTGCTGTGCAGAGCAGGGGCTCCAGGATGCACACCCTGACTCCCCTGCCTTCACTCCCAGTAAGCCACCTGTGCTTCTCTCACCTGCTGTCTGTGCACACACTCCAATCACACAAGAAAATACATTTTTCCTTACATAATGTTCTGCCTTCTGCAGGAGCGAGGGTGGATTTTCTTTCCCCCCCTTTTTTTAGCTTCTCTAGAACCTTTGTTCTCTGTAGGGAGAGGAGAAAGGGAGCAGCATTTTGGCAGGGAAAGAGAGATTTCTGCCTGCAGATGAGCAAGATGGAGAGTCTGTGGTTCAAGCAGCTGGAATTCTGGCTGTCTACTTCCCAACATTTGGAAGCTGGGCTGCAGCAGTGTTAGGGGGACTGCTTCTGTATGCAAATGCTGTTCAAGTTAATAATGATTTCTGGGATCAGTAACCACTGCAGTCAGTGGTAGCTAATTCTTTGCTTCTGAGAAGGATGCACAATCTTTTGTTACTGGCATTATGTGGTTGGAACGTGGCAATTCATCTCCTGACAAACATGGCAGTGCTTAGAAATATTGCTTGTATGAGTGTTTGTACGTGTATTTGTTTTGCATTATTAATACTTAAGCTTTTTTCAGCAGCTTTTAGTGAATTACTGAGTCTTGACAGCAATAATCATATTTACTTGGCAAATCTTTTTTTTTTTTCTTTTGAATCCTGCAATGTCCTTCAGAGTTTTTGAGCTTTCATCTCTTTCAGTGCTGTTATATTTGTAGCTGCTCTTTAAAAATGCTGAGGTCTGAACTTCATTCTCTAAGTGTGGAGAACACCACCAAAGGGTTGGTTATTTTCTTTGTGAACTCTGGACAGAGTAGAAGTAGTGAGATGATTGATGTGCCCTCCTCCTGGAGTGCTTACAGGTGTTCATGTGCACCACTGCTCCATGACCCAGCTGCTGGCAAGCCAGAGGTTGTGGGAGGGATGAAGTCAGACCCTTGTGCTTTTCCCATTCCACTGCTCTGGTTCTGCTGACTCCTGTTTCCCTCTCCAAGCAAAAGGAGACAATTTCTAAGTGGGGGTTGATCATCTCTTTTTTTCCTTGCATTAACTACTAAAGAGTGGGCTCACTGCTGAAACTGCCAGAGCATCTGTGGTCAGATGGAATAAAATAGATCTGGAGTCCATCAAACACATTTCTACAGTAGATTGAGAGAGGAACCAATTGGATACTTCAAAAAGCAATTCTTGGCAATCAGAGTGGTGGTTTGGGTTATTTAGAAATTGATCAGCCAGTGGCCTCAACTCTTGTTTGAGGATACTGAATTGTTATAAGGATCTGTCTGAAGCTCCTTGACACTCTCATCAGGATTCCCATAACACACACTAATTAATCTGCAAACATTAAGTGTGCAGGTATTGACTGCCTGCTTCTACATCCAGTCCAGAAGGTGTCACCAGTTTAGGTGTCTCCACTTTATCTTTGAACTGTGCAGCATTGCTGGTGTGTCACCCCAGGAAGGGTTTGTGTGACACTGCTGGGTGCCTGGGGGATCCCCTCATCTTCCAGCACCAATCCCTTTTGTATAATGAGCAGAAGGAAATGTTCCTTTGTGGAGAAAAAGCTGGGGAACAACGTGGGCACCTCCCACTCTGGTCTGGAAGGAGCCAGCTCTTCCCCCTCAGTGTGGAGGGGACATAAAGGAGCTAATCTCATCACTTGAGCACCTAAAACTGCCTCCCCTGAAGTTCCTTACTAGAGATCTTTCATAAGGTCTATAAAGACATGTTTTATTTTTCTGGAAACCCAAAAGCCCACTTGCTCTTCACAAGGATGTGTCAGGAGCAGCCTCAACCCCTCCATCATTTATCTTTGCCCAAATGTGATTTGAGATCCTAAAACTGCAGAATTCTTTAAAAGGAAATTTCCAGACTAGAATCTGATTTCAGACAATCTGAAAAGAAAAAAAAACCAAGCTTTTCCCTCTGTCCAACCAAAGTAGCAGGGGGGGTTTGGGCAGACCTGTCTGCTTGTTTGCAGCTGGATAATTAATCTCTTTTTGCTCCTTCACCTGCACCATGGAAGCCTTTTGGTCTGCCATGGAAATATCTTTCTATGGGATTGAATCACAGAGCAAATGCCCCACTTTTGATGCTTTGAGGAGCTTTCCCTGGGGCTTGCCTGTGCCATCTGTCACCTGAACCTTGGGAATGGTGCCCCTGGGCTTGCTGGTCACTGAGCACGTGCCTCATGTGCCATCTCCCTCTGGGTGTGGTGGGGACTGGCAAGGGAGGGGTGGTGGGAAACTTCCCCACAGTGTCACTACAAAGATGAGGATGACCTAATGAATAATTTCATTTTCTCACAGTAGCTCCAGGATGGTTTATGCTTTTGGAACGATTTTAATGATAACACACGACCAAATCAAGACAATCAATAATTAGGGTTTTGTTTGGTTTTTTTTTTTTTTTTGCATAAAGGCAATATATTTTAACTGGCAGATTGCTGGGAACAGCCCAGGCAGCATTCCTGCTGTGCCTGCCTGGGCTGGGGAAGAGCTTCCCAGGCTGTTCATCACTGCCCATGGCCAGGCTTGGGGATCCTCAGCCTCTTCCAGGAAAGCTGCCATGCCCTGCCTTGGCTGCAGGCTGGGTGCTGTTGGGGTGGCCACAGAGGGGCCACTGATGGCCCCAGAGCTGCCATGGGGGAGCACAGAGTGTTTTCTGTCAGGCAGGAGGGGCTGGCACAGGCTCTGCCACTCTCCAGCTGGAGCTGGAAAACCTGTTAACACACTGATAGAGACATGGCAGGAAAATGGGGAAAATCCCCTTTGGATTCCTGACAGGCACATCCTGCAGCTGAGATGAAATGCTTCTGATGCATTTCAGGGCTTTTTCTTTCAAGTTGGCAGAAACTTGCTTTCAAATATCTTGCAGTTTAGAGCCTTCCTTTTGGCTGGTTTTGGGAAGTTGGGATAACTTGGTTCCTGCTGACACATGGGATCCTCTTGGCTTCACAGCTTTGAGGGATACAAAGGCACTTGACAGATTCCTCCTCTCCCCATCAGGAGAACTGAAATCCCAGAAACAAGTCAATTGCTTCCAGGCCCTCTCTTCAGGGAACTTTTCTATAATTTAAGCACACAACTCAGGTAAAATCCTCAAGCAAAGCTCTTGCCACAGCCACCAGCACCTTGTTTTTGCCTCACCTTCCCCAGCTTTGCCTGTGGAAACTTGGATCCTTCCATTTAAAATGCATCTTAGAGTGATTTGGTTGACTTTGAAATCTCAGGCTCTCCTCTTCACCATTTAGATGTGTTGTTCACTCTGTTTCTGGAGAAGTTTTTAGGTCAGGTAAGGTGAAAGATTCACTGCCAGGGAATTACTTGGAAAACTTTGATGTTTGGGAAGGGGATGGATTCATACTCTTCTGTGTAGAACAAGGTCACAACACTTGGGTCATAATGTAGAACATGGTCATAAACTCATTGCAGGTGAGTTTTTTTGAACTCTCATCATTATTATCAGGCCCTTTTGCAAATCTCATTTTCCAAGTGCTTCTGGAAGTTTTGTTCCTGTATTTTTGGTTTTGTTCAGTTCTGACAGTTGGCAAACACCACGGAAGAAGATCCAGTAAAGAGACAGATGCTGACTTCGTGGGTTACACAGTTTGAATGACAAACCAAGATCAACAGATCATTATTTTTCACAGCAAGCAGAGAGAAATGGCTGATTTTAGTGCCAACCTGTGCTGATAGGAACTCTTGTGCTCCAGAATGCAGCACAACAGGAGCAGCTTTCTTGCACTATTCCAGGCTTTGCTCTGTTTGATTGCAATTACATTTTTGATATTCAGGCCACTTCCAGTTTACCACTGCATAAAGGAGGCTGATGACCTCATCTGCTCTCACTCGAATGAGAATAAGTTGTTCCATGTTGTCAAATAATTACTTTAATTTTCTCCATTTCTACTGATTTTTGGCTTTAATCCCAGCTTATTTAGTTGTTCAGAGCAGGTGAATTAAGTGTAGGCAAGGTTGTCTTTTACTCTCTCTTGTTATGTCTTATTGTTAACTCCACGCTAAATCTTGATATAATTTAAAGTATTCTGCTGCAGTTGCACATCATTTGATGTCTTCAGAAATCCCACTGTGTCCTCAGCTTCTTGAGGGAAAAAATTATTTATTCCTTAAGAATAAATTCAGAACAAATCCAGGAGTTGTGGAGAGCAGCTTTGGAGACTTTTCCCAACATTCCCGTGGCTCAAGGATGTATCAGATGCTTTCCATTCACCATCTTGTTCCACATATGAACACAGTGATGGTGCAGTTCAAAATTCCTTGTGCTTATGAGATGGATTAAAGAGCCATGTGGAAGTGCCAGATAATATTTATTTAACATTTTTGTTTGACTTGCGAGGATTTGGGTGGTAATTGGCTGAAGGAAATACTTATTTCTGTTTCATTCATCATATGTCATCATCATCAAATCTGTTCCTGTGAGTGTTTTTCACATCTCTCAGCCTGGTTTTCTCCGTGCCTTTGCTGGCCAGCTGATGAAATGCACACACTGGCTCAATTTTAAACCCCGTTTTTGACTTGATTCTTGCAGACAGGAGCTGAGGATTTTGCTCTGAGCAGCTGGTCCGGTGAAAGCTCTTGGAAAGCACAGCCACAACCTGCCAGTAACTCACAGCTGGAGGAGCTGGTGCTGCCTGTAAATCTGTGCTCTCCAGGAACTGCTTTATTGCTCTCCTGGAGAGCAGACACTGCCCTGTAAATTCTGTCACCCAGGAAGGGCTGTCTGACCTGACTGCTCTCGTGTTCTGCCCATAAATACTCAGCCCCTCGGGGTTCTGATAAAATCAGGCTGTGCCATGGGGCAGCATAAATTCAGCAGCTTTTTCTGGGACTGCCTGTTATCTTCCCAACCCCTTCCCCAGCCTTGGCCTTGGATGTTCCTTCTGTAAATGATGTAACAGGACATTAATGCAGTTGTGTCACTGCAGTGTCAGGACACTGGAAGTGCCCCAGCAGCTCCCAAATGCTGTGAGCAGAGGAATTGTCCTGCCCTGACAGTGACACCAGAGTCACTTACTTATGGAAACAGAAAGGATTGGAGCAGGTGGCATTTCAGCACAGGTGCACCTGGTTTTCAGGCACAGGCAATAAATTGTGTTGGCAGGTGAGGGATTTGGGCCCACACTTGCTGTGTTGTGCCATCGGATGATCCTTGGCAAAATAAACCTGGATGTGGGAGTGTCAAGGCTCTGACTGGGGAACAGAGCTCCTGACACCTGGGCAATGTCCCTCACATCAGGGGCCCTGTGCCAGTGGAGGCTGCATCCATGTGAATCCAACTGGTTTTTCCTCAGTCTCATCTTGCTTTTATTCCTTGTGAGTAAGTGACATTTAATTTAAACATCCCTAATACGTGGAATTAACCACTAATTGGGTGAGCTAGTTAGGGGTGTTTAGCACCAATCCCTCCTAAAGTGAATGAGCAGTCACTCACCTTCTGTCTGCTGACCTCATGCCATTGCTCTCAGAAGAAAATTTCTTCTAATAAATGGCTTTCAGGCAGAAAAATGTGTTTATTGTGGTCTTGATGGTGTAAGTGGGCAGGAGCATGCAGGAGGATGGCCAGCCAAGCTGATCCACCCTCACTGCTGAATCACTGCAGCCATCTTCAGAATGCTTAATTAAACCCCAGGAAAATGATTGAAACAATTAATTCCCTATTGTAGTTTAGATGACAGATTATTGAAGATGTCTCAAGCCATAAATCTGGTGCTGATAATGAAACCTTTGAACCAGAGGGTTGGGTTACATCAATATTGATCAATGGCCAGCTGGGTAAACCATAAACATCAAAAGCTTTGGAACTGGGAGGTGAAACTTCTGAGCAGCTCCTGAGCTGTGTGCTCACATCAAATCATCCCCAAAGTCTGAGGCACGAGGTCACAGCCCAGCATGCTGTGCCTGGCAGGTGCATCATTCCCTTTCTGGATCAAATTTTGAGTCCTCCTGCTGCTGCTTTTCCTCCTCCCTGGGATCAGCCTTTCCCAGGCACAGCTCAGAGCCTCCTGCCTTGGCTTCCAAATCTGCTTTGTGCTGTTGGAGCAGCTCTGAGCACAGCTCTGTTTGCTGAAAGGAGAAACCAGTGTGTTATTGATGGCTCAGTATTGTGACTTCAGGCAAAGACAGTGCAAGAAGAGCTCTTTTCCTGGTGCTTGTGAGAGGAGAACTTGTCTGCTTGTACCTGTTTGTGAAACTCCACAGGGAATTTTCCTGGTAGATTTGACAGCTTGTGAATCCATGACATGAGTGCCAAATCACCCTGGTGACCTTTGTGCACCTTCCCAGTCCCTTCCCAGATGTCAGTGGGGTGTAACCAGCTGTGCTTCTACAGGCTGTGAGGGTTGGAGATGGCTTCCTGCAAGTAACCAGTTCAATAATTGCATGTTCTTTTGAGAGAGCACAGAGTTCTTTAATAAGAAATAGTTGTAAGATAATGCAGCATTTCAAAAGGGAAGTTGTTTTGTCACATCTGAAATACTGTGACAAGTGGCCCAGGGACCTTTCAGTGGAAGGTGTTGGGAAGGAAGTTGGAACAACATGGGCTTTAAGGTTCCTCCCAACCCATACCATTTATGATTCTCTGAAATACTCTAAAGGTGATGAAGAAACCAGGCCCTGGCTTTTGGAAGAAATCTTATTCATTGTTGTGGATTTCAAGATCAGGAGAGCCCTAATGCAAAATGAAGAGATGACTTCAAATGGTGTAGTGGGAAGGAGGTGTTTTCTAGTCTTTTGATTATGGTGCTGATCTGAATAGAAACACCCAAATCTATTTTGATGTGATGATTGGAAACAAAGCTAACTCAGTTTCCAGAAGTGACAATCACACCCGAGGCAAATTTATTTCCCTCTGTCATAAAACTGTGCCACCCACTGAAATTAAGCCTTTTCCTTTGGTGTGTCAGGTAGGAGCTGAATTCTTGAGCTGAATTTCAAGCGCTCTCCGTCCCTTTCAGCATTCAGGCTGAATTTTGGTGGTATTAAGATGCACCAGGAGTTTGGCAGTGACTCCTCATTATAAATCTGTGCTCAGGAGCCCCAGCGTGCACAGCGAGGGTCGGTGCTTGCAGAGCATATTTGTTTTCTATTTTTTAACCTGCTCAGATTCAGATGTAGCTCTGTTCTTCTTGCTGTTTAACTTGATTTCTAACAGTTGGAACCGTCAAGCCGAAGGCGCCTGTTGTAACAGAGAATGCAAACCGTGGCTGGAATTTGCTAGAGGAAAACCCCACTTGATGCTTGTCCTTTAAAAGCAAAACTTTCTAAAAGTTTCCAAAGGTTTGCTTTGATCTCAAAGCAAAGGGTACAATTCTGTACCCTTTGATCTCAGGGTACAGAATCCCAGGATCACTGAGGTTGGAAAAGCCCTCTCCAGACCGTGGAGTCCAAGCTCGATCCCCACCTTGTCCCCAGCCCAGAGCACTGAGTGCCACATCCTTGGGCACCTCCAGGGACAGGGACTCCAAACCTCCCTTTCCAGTGCCTGACCACCCTTTTCGTGGAGAAATTCCTCCTGATGTCCAAGCTGAGCCTCCCCTGACACAGCCTGAGGCCATTTCTTCTTGTCCTGTCCCTTGTTCTCTGGGACTAGCTGAGTTTTCCCCCCAAATCCCAGAACAGTTTGGGTCAGAAGGGACCTTAAAGATCAGCTCATCCCAACCCCCTGCCATGAACAAGGACACCTTCCACGCCTGAAGCTGTGTGCTCCCTTTGAACCAACTGCACTTTTATTCACTCTGCAGTGAGAGCTGAGGGGTTTTAGGCCCTGCTCAGCTCATGTTTAAGCTCGATAGCCAGGCTAAGCCCTGACAGCAGAGGGATTGTGGTGACCATCAGTGGCTCAGCTGTGTGTGAAGAAGGATTTCCAGGGTGCCAGTGTGCTGGGAGAGAAATCAGCCTGCTTGCTGTGGCTGTTCCTGCACGTCAGCCTAATAGAATCAGGAGACATGGCAGGAAAATAATTGCATTCTCTTTACTAATGAAAGAGCCCTTCAAGTTGCTGATGGTTTTACTGCCCTAATTACTTTGCAATGGCAATATTCAGTGCCTTTGATTTGAGTTTTGTAATAACAGTTACTTGGACTTATTAGTTCTTGTGTGAACCAGGCAATCTTTTATGCAATTACATTTGAAATGTGTTTAAGTATATAAGGAAAAGTAGAGAAAAAAGAGGGAGGGGAAGTAATTAGTGAGCAGGAGGGGTGTGCTGGGGGAGATCCCAAAGGAGCCCAGAGCTGGGGTTTCAGCTCCTGCTTCTTCCTCTTGTGGTTTCAGTCCCATGGTGGGACTTTCAGCACCTTGAGAAAATCCATCCATTTATTTAAATCAAAGTTGATGTAGAAATAAACTCCTACTGGGTGAATAGAGGAAAATTAGAGAGTAACAAGAAGTCACAACGTTTTTACGCTTTGCTTTTTCAAACCCTTCTGTTGGTTTCTGAAGCGTGATCTTCGAGCTGCTGCTCCCGTTCCGTCACTGAATGCTCAGGAGTCAGGGCTAAGCCTGAGGTGTATGTTCAGCTTAACAAACTGTGTAGTGTGTCTCACTAGGCTGTACCTTTCAGCCTTGGCCAGCTTGTAATTACATATTCCCACTGGGCCTGTTTTCCCATACATCAGGAAGGCTTTTATTCCGCTGGATTTTGTTAAACTCCGAGCAGAACCCGGGAACAACTGCAGGCCGTGCATTTCCAATTGTTTCTCCTTCTTTCTCTGAGTCTCGAGGCCCTTTGAGATATCCATGGGGTGGTACCATGCCAGTAGTGAACTGCTGGGTTCAAAATGAAAGGCAGGCATTCCAGAACATTTTTATTTTTAGGTCCTCCTTTTCTTACTCTTGGAAGCTGTTCCTGCCCTCCTTCAGTGCAGTTGCTTGCCAAGCCGTGCGAGGCAGCTTCAAACTGACATCCAACCACAGCTTGAAATGTGCCTTGAAATCTGTTTTAATTAGATATGAGCCATAATAATTTAATTACAGATCCACCCACTAAATTGTCTGTTTGGAATTGGAGCAGCCACTTTGTGTACAGAAACAGAAATGTTTGGAATCGACGCTTCGCCGACTTCTATCAAGGGCATTCAAGCTTGGAATAAAGTCCCAGAGTTCTGTGGCTGTTTAACCTCTAGCCACTAATTATCCACAGTGCTTGGAAAAGCTGCCAGATTTGTCTCGATACAAGTCAGCTCTGGTTGCTCCTGGGGGATGAGATGTCTGGGACATCTTGCTCTGAGGATGCTCCCACGTGCAGGATCGCGGGTGAGGAATAATGGCTGGAGCTTGAGAAGTGTCTCACTGCTTTCTGGACCTTTCCAATAAATATTTCCCATTAATTTGACTTAAATATCTGTTTAAGAAGGAATTCCACCCTTCCACCTTCAGAGTAGGTGCATGGAGGCTGCTGTCCATGAGGATTCCCTGTCTTCTTATGAAGATCTCCTTGCTGGTCAGCACCGTGGTGTTGGAAATCAGGATGATTTCGTGATTCATTTGGTCACCAGCTGTTGCAGGATTGGCCCAAACTGTTCATCTTTGCTGCCTCTGAAGGAGAAGGCTGGGGGATAACATCTGTCAGGTGCCTCTCCGTTTCCTTGGCTACCACATCATTGAAATGCCATCTCTTTTATTGGCATTAATGAAAATCTGCTGGGATACACAACTTTGCATGATCTGCAGTGGTGTCTTTGGAATCATGTGCTGTGTTCAACATTAGCTGGGGGCATGCAGCATTTTGGGTGCCAACTGTGCACCTCTCCAACAGGATGAAAATGGTTAAAGAAAATGAAAATATTAATAATAACTATTTCTATTAATAATCCTTGAGTGACATGTTTTATTTTTTGAATCTTTCCTTCCATGACGCTAATGTGGCACCAAGGAATTTTTTCCCTGAGAGCTCAAGTGTGAGTTTCTTAGCAAACACCTATAATTAGGTCAGAATTTTATAAAAGGCTTTCTATTTGCATAGAATAGCATTAATTTTGCATTCTTCTATCAGATGAAACATGGAGAAGGAACAAATAATTTATTCATGCAAAACCAACCCACATGAATCATTTATTTACCTCTTCTGGTAATTTCACAAGCTTACTTTTTATGCATCAAGCTGCAAATTAATCAACATTTTCTAATAGTTGATTTTGTCCAGAAAAAAAAAAAAAAAGTAATAATGACATAAATAATTTCTTGTGTACGGGAAATCATCCAGTGAATTTGGACAAAAAGTCTGTGCAAGTTGTTTTGGGGATTTTTTTTTTGTGCTGTTTTTTGTGGGGTTTGGGCTTTTCGTGGGTGTTTTTGTTATTTCTTAAGGACAATTTGGACTCCAGTCCCAGTTGAATCTTCTTTTCCAAATGTGCATGAAATTCATAAAATCTCTTAGTGCATTTGGCACCTGCAGGTCCCCCTGTTTGAGCATTTTGCACTATTGCACATCTCTTGTTGTTTATTGAAGATAATACTGCACAGCCGGGGGTGTTTTAAACTCAGACTTATTTTCATCCCCATTGTCAGCTGGCACCAGAGCTTTGTGCTGGGAGCTGGAATTTTGGCTCTGGAGGGCGATGGAGGCTCGTGGGTCTGGTGGCATCACTGCTGTGCTGCACTTTTTTTAAAACTTCAAAAATACTTCACGTGAACCTTAAAACTTTCCGGGTTTTAAGGTTCACGTGAAGTATTTTTGTTCAGTGCTTTGCCACGTGAGACACTGAGAACTATTTCAGATATTCTGCAGTTTATCAAGCTTTTCTTGCCTCTTCTTGGGGTTTGGACTGAGCTTTTCTAACAGAGGTTTCTGTAACATTCTCCACTTTTGGTGTCAGAATCGTTTCCTTGCTCTGCTGTCCCAACTCTCGGGCCCTCGTTCCAGGGCGGTGCAAACAGTCTGATGTTCTGTATGATGGATAATTGGATTGGTAACAAAAGCACTTCAAAGTTTATTGGCTCTTCACAAGGCCTAGTTTCAAGGGTAATTAAACATCTCATTATATCTGGTAATGTTAATTGCAGTTTTAATTTTATTTGTACACTGACATTTGCTTTGGCTAAAAATAGTGTTTGTAATTGGGACTGAAAGGGGGAACTGGAGAGAGACATTTATGAGCCTGGGAATTATTGGGAAGGGAAAGTGGGGAGATACCTGTGTCAGAACAAAGCTGCATGTTCTATAATCAAAGCATTGATTATTCAAAAAAAGGGCATTTTAAACTGACCTAAGCCACACTGTGGCTAGTTAGATTGCAATGTGGTTAACACCTTGTTTGTGCAGCTTTAAAAACACCATATTTAAATATCGTATTTAAATCCATCAATGTGCCTAAAACTGACATCAGCAGGTTCTTCTTCCTCCTCTGCAAAGGTGTTGTTTGTGTCATTGAAGCCTTAGTGTTTTGGGTTTTACAAGTATGTCTAAAATCTTGCAGCTCTTACAAGTGACACAGTGATTTCTGTTCCCATCCCATACTTCCATAGAAGGAGAAAACCAAGCTGAATTACCAGGGTTTGGTAGACTTGAATTGAGAAAGGAAAAAAATGTTAATATGTATTTAAAAGCCACAAGGACAACACGAAACAGAGGAAAGTGCAAGTCTGGAAATAATTTATTTTCTTTCTGAATAATTAAAAAGTTATTGTGAGGTACGTGATAATGCATGTAAGTCCTCAGCTTGTTGACTATGCTAATTTATTCAGTGTATTAGAGTTGCCAATTAATGTTCTCCTAACAATGTGCCAATTAAACATTCTTGCATTTTATTAGTGCTTCCTCTTAGTCAGTTTGCCTTGAGATAAACATGACAGAGCAGATTTCACAGGTACCCAGGTAACCCTGGTCAGGTTCATTCATGGGCACTGCTGGGTTCTTTCCCTGGGCTGGGGCTGCCCCTGGATCCCTGTCAGTGCCAGGCCAGGCTGGACAGGGCTGGGAGCACCTGGGACAGTGGGAGGTGTCCCTGCCATGGCAGGGGTGGCCCTGGGTGGGATTTAGGGTCCCTCCCAACCCAACCCAGTCTGGGGTTCTGTGGCTGGTGGAAGCAGCTTTTGAAAGGTGAATCCTGGTAATTCCCAGGTGGCCCAAGACATCACCCTGTGTGTTCATTTGCATATATGTAAATGGGCTGCCTGCCATCAGTGCTGCCACAGCTGCTGGATGCCTTTGATTGCCCTGCTGTGGTTGTGCCAGAGAGCCTTGGTGAGCCTGTTCTTGCTTTTGGGGGAGTTATCCCAGCTTCTGACACAGCCAGACACAGGATATTGTCAGATGGCACAGCCATTCCTTCTCAGGCGTGTTTTGGAGATCAGCATTAGCCTTTGCTGCTGTCTGGGGGCAAATTAAAGCCTCTGAGAGGTGGGAAGTTTTTATCTGTGGAGGCACTAACAAAGAACTGGGAAATGAGAGCTGAAGCAGGTTTCGTAACGAGGAGCCTGTAGCAGGAACAACAAGGTGATTTTAACGATGGCTTTTCTGCCTTGACTTGCAAAATGATTCATCAATTGCCAGAAATATTCCTGAAGAGAGGGGCCTGTCAGATGAAGGATGTGTCAGCATCTCTCAGGAAAGCAGCACAGTTTGTGCCTCCTGTCCTCATCCGTGGCCTTTGGGGGGTGCAGGGGCAGAGCAGGGGGATGTGGGGAGCAGCCCAGCCCCGTGCACCCATCACACCTGCACTTTGGTGGCTTCATCTCTGCACTTCTCGAGGCTCCCATGAAAAATGACTTTTCTCTTGTTGCTGCTTTGCAGCTTTGCTTTTTTTGAAGCAGCGTTGGATGTAATACACTTTTCAGTGGATAGACTTCAAATCAGGTGGTTCCTTTCTGGGAAATGGAATTGTGTGGCTCTGGGTTAGTGTCCCCCTCTTCTGAAGTGATGGAGTGAGAGGTGGTTTCATGAGAGCATGGGAATTATCTTAATTGACATAAATCATTTGCGGGACTGTCAACAGAATATTGCTCCTAATCTGCTTTTTCTGTTTCGTGTAGGGATTTCTATTTCTTTCTAAGGATTAATGCAAATCACACATAATTACAGATTTTGGAGGTGGAGGCGAGTCCTTTTGAGACATTAAGCAGTGTCAGATTTACTCCTTCACATAATCCTTAGGCTCCCTTCTATGGAGCTGTGTGAAACAGACTCAGGGAACTCGTTCAAAAGGAGTTTCGAAGTTCTTGCTCAATTTCTTCCACTGAGTGTATTTCCATTGTAACTGGGAGTGTGGTTCTCAATGGTAAGAGTCACTAATCTCCTTAAATAACCTAATGCTTAATATGATTGTGTGAAAGAAATCCAGGAAAGTGAGCAGCAATTAAAGCTGAAATACATAAAATCAGCTTTGTCCTTAGAAGTCAATTAAAACGTCACCAGGACAAAGCAAAATGCCTGGCTGGAAGATTTATTATCCCAACAAATCCTGCATTAAACACAAGCAGTTGATCTGCTATCAAACGTGGCCAAGGTGACAGGTGAGCTGATTGAAGTACAGGTGAGTTAAATGAGTTTTAGCCTCTCCATTTGCTGTAGCTCCTCAGCACAAACTCTCAAGGATGGAGCTCACCCGGGAGGTGCTGGTGCCCTCAGCACAGCCAGGAGTTCTCCAGGGTTTGTGGGGTCAGGACACATTGCTGAGGAGCCTCTGCTGGAACTGGGGCATCTCAGATGTTCAGTAATTTACAGTCTTGTGCAGAGGATAAACTGCACCCTGCAATAGCTCCTGGCTATGTCTGTCTCCAACGCTCCTATTTATAGCTGCAACTTTGAAGCTGATGTGGACTTAAAAAAAAAAAAATTAAAACCCAGCTTTTTCACTGATTCTGAAAACTGCATTAATATTAAACAGCAATTAAAAAGCTTTATGTGGATGCAGAGGAACACCATGAAGACATTTAAAGAACAAAAACGTCATCCAGAAGAGGATAGTGCTCAGTCAAGGAGTGGGATCTGCTGGCTTGGGGCCATGGCAGGCAGCACATTCTACTGCAGAAATTCAGCTGCAAACCCAAAAAGTGCATCTTGGGCCTTGTGGTTCAGGGCAACACCACTGCTTTTTATCCTGCTTTTTATTTTTATTTTTTTTCTAAAGTGGAACAAGCTGTCTCCTAACACTGTCCTTCAACTTTTTTTAAACTAACTATGGAAGGAGGGAGCTCATCCTGCACATTCTTTAAGAGATGCTCCCTATTCTTGTGATGGGAATTTTTGAATATATTCAGTAAATAAATAGATAGAATAGCATTTAAAGGCTGTGATCTCACAGCTAATTTATGGGAAAACAGTGGAATAAGGTGTAACTAAAGGGCTGATTGTTTTAATTGCTCTGCAGCAGTGATGCCCTGAGCTGGAGCCAGGGAATTCTGTCTCCCTCCAATGTGTGAGAACTGCAGGAGTCACAGTGAGCTTCTTGGAGCAGCAAAATCTGCTTTTATTTCCAAGTGGCAAACACTCACCTGATTGTGTTACTTACTGGGGGGGAGTCTTATTTTATATCCAAAAGCATCATCTGTGCCTGTGTTCAGTTACCACATTTATTGCCCTTGATACTGCCCTGAAAAAGAGAGCAGGGTTAGGTGGGATATTGGGAATTAGGAATTGTGCCCTGGCAGGGTGGGCAGGCCCTGGCACAGCTGGGGCTGCCCCTGGATCCCTGGCAGTGCCCAGGCCAGGCTGGGCACTAGGGCTGGGAGCACCTGGGACAGTGGGAGGTGTCCCTGCCATGGCAGGGGGGGCACTGGGGGGGATTTAAAGTCTCTTCCAACCTCAACTGGTTTGGGATTCTTTGGTTCTATGAATGCACAACTGCTTTGTGTTTTTAAATAGAGAAAATAGTTCTGTTCAGGGAGGATTTTTGAGGAAATGAAGGAATTATGCTGCTTTAGTACAAATTCATTGAGCCACAATTTGTAGCTTTTAGTGTGAGGTTAAACTGCAGGCGAGAAAAACGAAGTTCTCTCTAAAACTCGAGTTAAGACTAATTTCTCACTCTGAACTGGAGCAATGTACTAAATACTATATAAATATAACTAAATGAAAGATTTTATAGAGCATTAAATATTTATAGCACATCAGCTGCCTTTAAAATGCATTTCCTTTCTCTTCCTGGCCCTTTTAGTCAGCTTTTCATTGCCTGTGACTGGTTTATTATGGGCTCTGATTTCTGAGCAGGCATTACAGATGCCCTTAAGTTTGAGTGAATGCATTTGTGGTGGTTGCTGTGTGATGACTGTTTTACTCTGTAAATAGACTATAAATTATGTATGGAGAATTTATGAATTAATCTATAGTATATATCTTGCACTCATAAATATTGTAGAGTACCTTGTAGCCTCTTGAGAGCTCTCTGGTGGAGATCTTTAAGTGCAGGGTTTTCCTGCTGTTCTCTTGTATCAGAAATAAGTAGTTTTGATTTTCTGCAGGACTATTTTCGTTCATCTTTCACTTCTGCACCTTGCCAAGTGCACAGCAGAGTTGTCCAGTGTGTATAATGGAGCAAGGGATATGCCTTGCTTCACCTTTCTGTTTTGAAAGGGAAATAAATCATGAGGTTCAGACCTCTGGAGCTGTTTTTCCATTCACCTGGCTCCACTGAATAATAACACGTTTTCCCCAGGCAGCTAATTATGGGGTGAGATTAATATGGCAGCAGATTGTAACCACAACTGAAGAGCTCAGTAACTAACTATTAAAACACCCTTCATGTCTGTTGAGTGCAGCACTAAAACCTTCTGTTCACTGGAAAATCAGCCTTTTGTGCAGGGCTGTGCATGGAGGAGTCTCCAGGTGCTTTGGGGTATTCAAACCCCCCAGCCACAGCTTAGCTGCCTCTGTGTCACTTCATTTTCTCTTCAGTGAACTGGGCTTAGGGAGTAGGGGGCTGAGGTCTTTGGGGTGGGATCAGTGAGCTCCAGAATGAGTTTCCACACAGGGAGCAGCCTGGGTAAGTCACTGCTGTGGTTTGTGGCTTTACAGGTGCAGGCAGTGCCTGGGCTGGAAACTTGTTCAGCTGCCCTGAAAGAAGCCAGCAGGAAAATGCTTTCCCTGGGAGCCTCAGCTTTGTGTGAGGTGGTGCTGTCCCAGAGCTGGGATTTGGCTCTGGGCAGTACCCAAGAGGGAATCTGGGCAAATTTGGCTCTGGGCAGTACCCAAGAGGGAATCTGGGCAAATTTGGCTCTTTGGAAGTAGCCAAGAGGGAATCTGGGCAAATTTGGCTCTTTGGAAGTGCCCAAGAGGGAATCTGGGCAAATTTGGCTCTTTGGAAGTGCCCAAGAGGGAATCTGGGCAAATTTGGCTCTTTGGAAGTGCCCAAGAGGGAATCTGGGCAAATTTGGCTCTTTGGAAGTGCCCAAGAGGGAATCTGGGCAAATTTGGCTCTTTGGAAGTGCCCAAGAGGGAATCTGGGCAAATTTGGCTCTTTGGAAGTGCCCAAGAGGGAATCTGGGCAAATTTGGCTCTTTGGAAGTGCCCAAGAGGGAATCTGGGCAAATTTGGCTCTTTGGAAGTGCCCAAGAGGGAATCTGGGCAAATTTGGCTCTTTGGAAGTGCCCAAGAGGGAATGCAGGGCTGGGGGTTGAGGCTCTGCAGGAACATTCTGCTGTGGTGGTGTTTCCTCTCGGTGCTGTGATGACAGGAGTGATGGGTGATGTTCTCTGATGGATGCTGGGAGCTCACTGGATGTGTTTCTCTCATTCCATCTCTTCCTACACCCTCTGCTTTCCTGTCTCTCTCCTCTGCTGCTGTGTAGCCCCCAGCTCTGTGGGACTCTCCTGATGCTTCCCACTCTGGAATTTGTCATCATCTGTGTTAGAAGAGTTTCATCTGTCCCCTGCTCTGTGCAGGGGTGTGCCAGGAGCCCAGGGGGGCTGCTGAGGAGCAGGATGGGCACCCCAGCATCCAGCAGGAGCTCTCCTGGGGCCAGTACAAGGACAGGGAGGGCAGGAGGCTTGTTTGTGGGGAGCTGGGCACAGGAAAACCCCAGTGTGGGTGTCACTGTGCCCTTCCCTTCATCCCAGCCATCATGTGCAGAATCCCTCCAGGGATGCATGTCAGAGCCAGTCTATTGATCCAGCTGGGTTATAAATTCAGGAGTACCCCTGGAGAGATTTATCATCCCCTTGACTTGCTCACAAAGATAGTTGAAAATGGAGCAAGGCAAGGATTACCAGTAGCATAGATTATTCTTTTTGTATTCTAAGTTATAGATGATTTATATTGGAACAATGGGCATTGGAACAGTAATTAGGTTCCAGATAGGTTTGGCTTGTCATATTGCCAGGAAAAGGGGATAATTTGATTTATCTGTAGTGGTTGATGAGCATAGAAGGTGGTGCAAAGTGAAATTCTAGCTCCAGATTTCCTCAGAAAACGTGGAATTGGGAGGTAATTGGAGCAAGGCAGGTGCCAGCAGAAGGAAAACCCAAACTCAGAGAGCAGCTCTGAGCTCTCTCTGCTCCTTTCCTGCCTTTCCCCTGGGCCCCAGGAGCCCGTGGTGGGTTTTAGCTGGTGCATGTGTGCAGCCCTGGCAGCTGAGCCTTTCAGAGGGCTGTGCTGTGAGCAAGGACTGTGCTCTGGAGGCCGTGGAGTTCAGAGCAGGATTCCTTGGATGCCCAGGATGGGGAGCTTCTCTGGCCAGCTGATAACCTTTGGAATTCGGGGCTTTGCTAAATCCAGCTCCTCATTCTGCAGCAGTGCCTCAACCAGAGTGATTGTTCTTCATCCTGTTTATCAATTCCAGCTGGAAAGCTGATCTTTAAGTGGTGCTTTTCGTAGTGCATAATGGAGAAAAAATGCTTTTTGAAATGCAGGATATTTTTTTAATGGCCATTAAACGAGAAAAGAGAGTGCAAAATGCAATTTTTTGTGCTTTGGGGATGGATCTTGAGTTCTGAAAAGGAGATGGGGTTTGCAGGAGCTCAGCCCATTGTCAGGAGCCCCCGTTCTCCTGGCTGTGCAGGGAAGGGTGTGGTGTTCACAAAGGACTCAGGTAAACTTCCACAGAAACCCACATTTGTCTGTTTTGCTTTGAGCTTACTAAACAAACCCTCTGTTATTTGCACAAAGCAGTAATTTTGCTTCCAGCTGTCTGTTTACTAAGGAATAACAAACACTCCTGGGTAGATTTATCTCACCACACAATTCTGCAGGTGCCCTTGTTTTCACATGTTTGGGATCTTCTGAGATCATTACCTAATTTCTAGAATCTTTCTCTTTATGCATCCTGAAAATAGATGTCTGCCATGGGTTGCATCACCAGCAGTGAAAAGTAGGAAGAAATGGCAAATCAGTGGTTGTTTTTCCAGACCCAGGAGGAGGGGCTGGGTGCATCTTGGTCAGATTTTCCTTGGAAGACATGAAATCTGATGGATGTGGTAAGGTGAGGGTCTGCTTGCAGCTTTGTGCCTACAAGATGTGGGGAAAAGATGGCTGGATAAATGCACAGCCTCAAGCTAAAACATGGTTTTCTGTTATTTCCTCAAGTCAAGCTTTAAAGTACATTTCCATCCTCCAAGATAAAAATCCATTTCATCTTAAAAAAAAAATAAATTCAAGTAAATACTCTAAAAATTGTGCACCTCCTTAGAGACCCCTGGAGAGTAAAAATCAGGAATTCAGTTGGATTTGGGACTCCAATTCTTACTGATTTTAATTGAACTAGTGCTGTTTTCCAGAGTATGAGTCAAAACAGAGCCATCAGCTCTGTGGGTTGATTTTAGAGGGAGGCTAAAAAGGCAGAGTAGAAGACAGGGATTAGCTGGGGAGAGCATGAATCTGAATTTCTATCTCACACCTAGGAACTTTCAGGAATTCTTCCACTATTGGAAAAATCTGTGGGATGGAAAGGGTCCATAGATACTGCATGAGGATTTATCCACTGGGGTTAGTGCATGTAGCTCTGGACAGCAGCCAGGACTGTGTCCTGGAAATAGGGCAGGAAAATAGGAAATAGGAAATAGGTCTGTTATTGGTCCAGGAGAAAAATGATTGCTGGACCTTGAAACAAACTTTGATCAAACTCAAGGAATGTTGAGTAAGGAAGATCTAGCAAGGAAAATAATCTATTATTAGTCTAGTAGTGATGAAATAGTTGAGTCCTTTTATTTTCCTTAGAATAATCACAAAATCCCAGGATGGGTCCCTGCACAAGGGACACCCAGGGCTGAGGTCTCCTCTCCAGGCTGAGGAGAGAAAAGCTCCCTCAGCCTTTCCTGGGCACAGAGGTGCTCCAGGCCCTTCAGCATCTCCACTGGCCCTGCTCCAGGAGCTCCATGTCCTTTTAAAATGACGTTTCAAAAGATAAAAATGTCCATTTTAAAAGATAAAACTGCCGCTGTTCCACCCAGCAGAGGAAAAAGCAACCAAGAGCTAAAAGATGGAAGGGATGCATTTTACCAATGGAATTGTTTGCTGTGCTGAGTGGGGAGGGAGCAGCAGGGAATTCAGTGCAGGGCTTGTCCAGGGGCTGCTGTGCAGCTCTGCCTGGCAGTATTGTGCAGTGTTGTTCTCCTGAGCTGGTCCATGTTGGAATCCAAGCCATCCCTCTCAGTGCCCCCAACCCCGGACAGGGCTCTGGGCAGCCCTGGCAGGAAGCCAAAAACACTTGGGGCTTTGATCTCAGCCCATGGCACAAATTACCAACCTTATATGAGGAGTCACAAGTCACAAAAGTTTAGACAGCACAGTAGCAGTAGTTATAGGGTGAAAGGAGAAAATTTGGATTTGGTACAGGGGGGTTTAAAACCCTAAAATGGAGGGATAGGGGTGTGCCCTGTCCTTCTTCCTTCTTCTTCCTGACATCCATCTTTTAGGTGATGCTGGCATTTTTAGATTGGTTCAGAATAGAAAGTCACTGTCTAACACAGGTGTTAGGGATTGGCACACAATTGTAAATATCTAATAGGTAGTTCATGGTATAAAAGCATTTTTAGATTGGTTCAGAATAGAAAGTCACTGTCTAACACAGGTGTTAGGGATTGGCACACAATTGTAAATATCTAATAGGTAGTTCATGGTATAAAAGACAGCACCAGCCCCGTGGGAGGTGTGAGCCTTGGACTGACCTGCTGGCCAGAGCTCGGGGGTCAGACAGAAAATATTTTAGATAAGAGACAATAAACATCACTGAGAACATGAGCAGGAGACTCCTGACTCCTTCTTGGACAGCTGGGCTGGGAAAAGCAGCTTCCACCAACACCTGGGGTCATCTCCAGCAGAGAAGAGCCCGACAGTCCAGAGCCCTGGCTTGGGGACCACCATGGACTGGTAGCAGAGCCACCTCAGTGGCACTGACACTTGTGCTCAGTGAGGATTTCAGCTCTGCCCTTCCTGTCCTGGTTTCCTGGGCACCTTCAGGAGCCAATCTCAGAGGAAAACCTTTCCATGAGCTGCAGGCCAGAGGGGAATATTGAGCTTGCTCTCATTCCCCACTCACTCCATCAGTCTCCCTGTTGCCCTGCAGCTGGAGAGGGCTTGGAGGCTGGAATTAAACAACAGGTGCACGTTGAGGGAATACAATTGGGAAAACAGCAAATAGGATGTTCTCAGGCTCTTTTCTGACCCTGCACTGAAGCAAAAGCAGCAATAAAACACAATTAAATCATGTATTGATTGGTGTATTGGAGAACAGTTTTCTCTTGAGCTACAAGTGTGATTTCAGATTCATTTCTCTTGTAATTCAGCACAGGCTAAAGGACACTGATGTTTTACAAACCGTGGCATTCTGGCTTTAGTGCAATCAGACTTTAAAATGTTATTCCATTAAATGGCGCTTTGACTTTTAATAATAATAATGTCATGAATAATTTAAAAAGAGAGTCTTTCTCATTTGCAGGGAATATGAAGGAGAAGTTATTCATATCCCAGGCTCTTGAGAAAATGCAGGGAATTACTGTGGGGATGACACATTGCAGACAGCTCAGGAGGAAGCTGAGGTTTTCTCTGAATTTACAGAAGGAAAGTGTCAGTGCAGAGGGGCTCAGGATTCCCCACAGACCCCAGCAGTGTCCTGGAGGGATGGGAGAGGGAGCCCCTCTCCCTGTGGTGCCTTGGAGCTGGGCTGAGCTCATCCTGTACTGTCACAGATGAAGCTGCAAATTCCCAGTACCTGACAAACCAGCCTGGGGTTAAACTGTTCCTGCCCAGGGCGTGGGCTCCTCACTCATCCATCACCCAGGCCTTGCTCTCCTGGCACCAGGAGCTGCCAAACAGCCTGGGAATCAAAGGGGCTCCCTGAGCTGCAGGAGCTATTTCTGGAGGTGAAACCTGGTCCCAAGCTCTGTGCCAGTTCCAGTGATGAAGCCCAAATCCTTCTGCTGGCCTCGGTGCATTTGTGCCAGGGGATGGTGCAGCAGGGAATGCCAGGAGAGGAGGGCTCCTGGCTGTGCTCCAGTGTGACAGGCACTGGTGGTGGCTGCAAAACTGGGAAGCCAGCCTGAACTGGGGCAGGGTGTGACTCTGCTGAGTGGTGGTTAAAGGCTGAGGAGTTGCACTGGGGCAATGCAGTGAGGTGTCAGCCCAGGACACCCTGCAGGAACAAACACAGCTGCACCGGAGCTGGATGTGGTGTGGGACTCATCCCCCTAATCTGTGCTTCCCACAGGCAGATCAGCTGGAAGAGAGCTGCACACAAGGTAACTCCTTTTCCTTCTGATAAGGCTTTGGAAAGAAGTTATCTTTTAGTGGAGAGATTGATACTCTGCTCCTGAGGAAGAGGCAGTGCTGGGTTTAATCGTGTTTTCCCACTTACACAGAATTTTAAACTTGATCTCTGCTTGCTGGGGGACCCTGGTGCAGAGCTGTGCTCCCACTCCTGGAGGCTGGGATGTGTTGGTGCTGCCATCCCAGCCCATTCCTGGGCTGTTTCCATCCCTGCTGCCATCCCAGCCCATTCCTGGGCTGTTTCCATCCCTGCTGCCATCCCAGCCCATTCCTGGGCTGTTTCCATCCCTGCTGCCATCCCAGCCCATTCCTGGGCTGCTGCCATTCCCTGCTGCCACCCCAGCCCATTCCTGGGTCCATTCCCATCCCCAGTAGCAGCAGGGAATTCCACCATCCAATGTCCAAGCTCTGGCAGCCCTGGGGAGCAATGGGGGGAGTTTGGGTCAGGGCTGGGAGGGAAAAACTGGAGTGCAGGGGCAGCCAGAGCCTCTCTGGGCACCAGAGGCTCATCACCCTCCCAGGGAGCAATTCCTTCCCTCTGGCAGTGGGAAACCATTCCCAAAGTGTTTGACTGCTCTGCTCTCAGTGTGCTCCTCATCCAAAGCCAGCCTGTTTCCTGCTCTTTTTGAACTTCATGCTCTGGACAAAGCCAGCCCACTCCATCCTTGGCATGATGAATTCCCAGATGCTAAAGTTTTCCATGATAAAGTTTCCCAGCTCTCTGTTTGGCAGCACAAAAATCTGAGGATCAGTAATGAATGTGTATTTCTCAGGCTGCATTTAGGCCTTTTTTTGCTTTGAAGGACATCAGTGTAATGAGGCTTGATGTATTCCCCCTGTGAGGGAAGGGTTTGGTTTACAGGCTGTAAAATGAAAGCTCTTTCAGGTGTGCTTTTAATCCACATCCCTCTGCTCCAGGGAGTGAATTCTACTATGGTTTTACCACCACTCTTGTTGCTGTTAAGCATATTATTTTCTGTAGCTCAGAAAGGGAAATCTGAAGGTGGCAGACAGAGAGGTTGAAGCATATGGTATCCAAATAAAATATTATTTAAGGTGGTGTGAAACAGGGAGGACAGACAGCTGTCCTGGGATTCTAGCACTTCTCTGTGCTGGAAATTCTATAAAACCCTGCCCTTTTGGAGGAATATAAAATACAAATTGATTACACAGGAATTCCTTTGTCTGTTTTTATATACAATTTATGCATTTGAATGACTTATTGAGAATAAAAATATGGATTGGTAGGATATTGTCATATCTTACAGGTGATCTGCACTAGTACAAAAGGTGCATTGATTGAATGGAAACACTGGACCTGAAAATGTCTTTAGTCAGTTTATAATCACACACTAAATTTTGTCTATATTTGTTTCTAATCATTCTTAATGAACTTTGAAAAGCTCTCTACTGTAGCATTGTGGAAAGTATGAGTTCTTTCTTTACTAAGTTCTGTCAAGGTATTTTTGCTGTAGGTGCTACTGATTTGGCCTTCAGCCCCTGACATTTTGTAACTAATAAATAATAAATAGTTATTAGTTAATAGCTATTTAAGAGTTAATAGTTAAATTGAGTGGAGCCATGAGAGAAGTCCCAGGCAGATCCCATCAGCTGGCCTGAGCTGTTGCACAGACAACAAGTGTTCATCTCTTTGTGATGGGAAATGATTCCAGGTGCCCCCAGGGAACACCAGTGAGAGGATGAGCGGCTGCTCGTGCAGATAATACTGAAATTATGAAAATATTAAAATGCATGTGATAAAATCTGTGCCTCCTCTGTGAGATAAAAGCAGCCAGTACAATGCTGAGCCTGTTCAGCTTCTCCACAACCCATTTCTATTGTCACAAAGGCACTAGTAGAACTTGGATTCCACTTGTGTTTATTTGGAAATGGCACATTGTTCCATCCTTTTCTTCTGATATTTTGTCTGCTCATTCAAGAGCTCTTCTTCTCTGATTTGGAGTAACTTTCTATTTCTCAGCTTCATCAGCTGTATTTCACATAGAATCTTATTAAGAGAAATAATTCTCTTGCTTTGCATTTCAGACTCTTCTATGATTTCTTTACTCTTGAAATTAGCTGTAACTTGTTATAATCTAAAATATTTGCAGATTGCTCCATGTGAAAGCTGCTATGCCCATAACTGTACATCCAGTCTGTTTCAGCTGCTCTTTTATGAGGACGATGCTGAAGTTCAATTCCAGGCTGGCCAGGTCTTGGAACACCCTGGGACAGGGGAAGGGGTGGAACAAGATGAGCTTCAGGGTCCTCCCAACCCAACCCAGCCTGGGATCCTGTGGTTTCCTGGCTGCTTTTGTGTTTCCCTTCCTGCAGCACAGGAGCCCAGCAGCTCCCTCAGCACCCACAAGCACAACTTGGCTCTTTCCAGAAGAACTGATTTTGCTTCATCCCATTGGTTTAAGCCATTGCAAAATAGTCTGATCTCTGAATAAATCTCAATTAACTGGGAGCCTTATGGCCTTTGATCAAGATCTCAATCTCTTTTAATTTGCAGGAATATATTTTATGCAAATTTCTTTTTTTGTCTTCCTTTTGATTAACTATACCTTTTTTCCCTTCTTTTGGCTGCTCTGCTGTATGGTGGAGGAAGATTAAGCTTCCAGTCCTCATCCTGACATTTGACCTTTACTTATCTCTTGCTAATTCTGTCAGCTTTAACAAAATTGTCTTATTTCCCCCCATGCTGATAGACAGTGGAGGTCCTTCAAATTATTTTAAAAAAGGGAGGGGGTGAAGAGGAAAAACCAATGACCTTTAATTAACTTTCTCTAAATTTTCCATTGAAATGATTCATGTGTGCCACAGGATTTCACTGGCTAGACATGTGGGAACTGGCTGTGTTAAATGTATTTCTGCATCATCAAACAAAGCAACTTAAACAGATAGAGCAGAGGTTTGAGGTGGGTTTCACGATGTTATAATGAAAATAAGGGTGGTATTTCTTGGTTCACTTTGTGTGTGTAAATACATTGAGTATTATAAAATACATGAATAACTCTTATTATAAATAGACAAGGTTATTAAAAGATAAAAATGCTGCTGTTCCCAGCAGAGGAATGCTTTTATAGAAGGCCAGAGAGACGGAAGAGCAACCAAGAGGTGAAAGATGGAAGGGATGAGTTTCACCAATGGAATTGTTTGCTGTGCTGAGTGGGGAGGGAGCAGCAGGGAATTCAGTGCAGGGCTTGTCCAGGGGCTGCTGTGCAGCTCTGCCTGGCAATATTGTGCACCATTAACTTGAACAAAGAAACGGCTTCTGGAAAAACATTGGGTTTGTTAATTAAGCGCTTTGCACCCTAGGAGCGGGGAGTCATTAGCTGCTCTGTTCCCCCAAGGACACAGAGCTGTTTGTGAGCTCGGGGGTGCTGGCCATCAAGGGCTGTTTATTTTCCAGGGTTAGATTCCCTCTGCTTCTTTCAAGTAAAAATAAAAAGATTAAACAATCACGAACGAGCTCTGCAGTCGGGTAGAAAAACGAAGCCGTTGCGTTGCCTGTAGTAATGAGAAGGATTAAATTTGCACAGAGCCTTGCCTGGGCTTTCATTGTGAGCGTGGCCAGATGTTCCCAGTGTTGGGAGCTTCATTACCAGCAGCAGAGTCAGAGGAGCTGCCACGTGCTTTGCTGGGAACGCTGTACCTGGCTTTGATGATCGACTTGGAGCCGTCCCTGGAGCTCGTTTGCTGCTGCCCCAGCCAGCCCTGAGCAGGGCAGCAGCAAGGCAGGAAACTGGAGAGCAGAGCCCAGCGCCCAGCAAACCTTTAACTGCTTCGTTTCACACTCCACTGATCCCAGGCACCAGCTGCTCATTTTCATCTGCCTTTCTCTTTTGTTTCTGTGCTCGCTGGGGATTGGGAGTGACTTGGGTATCGACCACATCAGCTGGGGTGAAATTTTTACTTGAAATTCCAACTAAAAGTCTGAGATGACTTCACTGTTTTTTAATGGGATTCTTGTCAATTATACGGAATTATTTATAGAACTGTTCAGGCTAGCAAGAATTCCCTGTGGGAATTTCTAGTGTTTTCAGCAGATTTCCAATCTGCTGTTTTATTAAGGCACAGATCCAGTGGACAAACAAAAGGCTCTTGCTCCTTCATTAGGAAGCCACTTGTTTAATGAAGCTTTGCCTTCATTTCCCATGGCCTGTTTTGCTGAGGCCCAAACTCCACGAGTCAGTGAGTGAACACCAAGTTCTGTGTCTTCTGTTTCCTTCTGGGCCTTTAATCACTGAAAGTCACCTGATTTAAGCATAATTCTCCCTTAATCTTATTTGATCTGAAGACAGATGTCTCGAAGTCCTGATCCTGTAAGGCCGTGAGCTAAATAGGCAGTGTTAAATCTGTAATAAAAACCACCCAAATTGTGCCACATCTCCTGTGGCAGCACATCCCAGAGAGTCCCCAGCACTGAGAGCTGGGTCAGCACTCACTGGTGTCCACCCACTCCCAGCTCTTCCTGGGAATTGTAGAATAAAATCACAAAATTATTCAGGCTGGAACAGCCCTCCCAGCCCTGGAGTGCCAGCTGTGCCCAATGCCCACCCTGTCCCCAACCCAGAGCTCTGAGTGCCACCTCCAGGAGCTCCTGGAGCACTCCAGGGATGGGCACTCCAGAGCTCCCTGGGCAGTGCCAAGGCCTGACCACCTTTCCATGGGGAAATTCCTGCTGGTGCCCACCCTGAGCCCCCCAGCCCAGCCTGGGGCCGTTCCCTCTGCTCCTGTCCCTGTTCCCTGGAGCACAGCCCGACCCCCCCGGCTGTCCCCTCCTGGCAGGAGCTGTGCAGAGCCACAAGGTCCCCCCTGAGCTCCTTTTCTCCAGGCTCAGCCCCTTCCCAGCTCCCTCAGCCCCTCCTCACAGGACTTAGCAGTGTGATTTCAGAACAATTTTCCATGTCCTTCCTGAACTCACACATTTCCTGGCTGCACGGCTCCGTGAGGAATAATAATAATATGATAAGGATGTGCAAATGGAGTGATGAAAGCAAACAGATGAAGTCAATGACAGCACGGTGGTGCAAGGTTGTGTCTCTGAGGTGTGAGATAATGGGGAGAGATCTGAAATACAGAAGGATTTGGAGGCTGGAGGAGAGAGAAAACGTCAGCCCTTGATAATGGGCAGGCTCGAGCACAGGGACACAACGGGTGTTGGAAGCATCCATAATCTGGAGATGTTTTATTCTGGGTTCCAGCAGCCTCTCCAAACCAGTCCCAGCATCTCTCCAGAACCAGAACCAAAGCAGAGGTTTTATCCAGGGCTACAGGATCAAATATTTGAGCTAAGGCTGGTCTGACATCGGGCAGGGCTCCTGCTCAGCCTGGCTGAAGGATAATTCTTGTGCATATCATTAGAGCTGCCTTTTCATGATTTTCAGGGACCTGTGGGCTTCATTTATCTCACACTGGGTTTTTGAACTCTTATTGCTCTTCATGCAACTTCTATAAATTACTGATGATGTTTTCTTTAACACGAGAATCTCAATGAACTAATTATTCAAAAGAATAACGTTTAGGAGTAAGGGTTTTTTTCAGAAAATATGGGCTGCAAGAAATACCATGTCTCAGTTTGGATGCATAGGATTGATGAATAGTCAGAATTTGTTATTAATGTGGATGGTAAATGTTGCAGGAATCTGCTACAGGAGTGAAGCTGTACACTGAAATAATAAAAATGTAATATTGTGTGTTTCTGAACATATAGATTGAGCCCTCAGTTGTAAAGGGCTGCTTTTCTTATGCAGCTGATCTTCTGCTGGGGTAGATCTGGATGATTTCTGCAATATTATTCCTGACTTTAAAATGTCTGGAAAAATTGAGGCCAGCAATTGATGAGATTTGCACTGGTTTTTTTTTCTGAGGGGATTATTGCTTCACTGGACTATGGAAATAATATCTATAAATCCTTTGGTTTCATGAAGAGCCATGTACAGAATAACTGTGCTGCAGATGGGGAAGAAAGGAGGAGGTGAAATACTGAAATCCTGGTAGATTTTGCTGTCGTGTTTACCATTTTAAAAGAATAATTTACAAAAAACCCTAATTTTTCGAAGATTTATCACCATTTCTTTTAAAATGGGGCTTGAAAAGGTTGTAGCCCCAAGACAACAGTACTTAAATTGCATTAAAATTAATACAATTAATTAACATTAATTAAAATAAGGACCTTAAAATACAGAATTTGTGGATTGTCCTACTCCTATAACACTTGGATCATCTCTTTAGAACTCCCACAGGTTCCAGAATCCTGTCCTGTAAATCAGCAAATCTTGGGCTGAGTCTTGCTGCTCTGGTATGAAATCTGTAATTTATTTATTTTTTTTATTTTCACTTACTTAAACCTACAAAGACTCATTAAATGCACAATAACCTTTAGAGGCAGCAAGGGAGTCTCTCAGGCATCCAAAAACTGCACAGTTACCCTGCTGGAAGGTAAATTTCCCAAATGATCACAATCCATGCTAGTCACTTTTATTCCCAATTACTGCTAAAAACAAATCTCTTTATAGGATGGTTGCTCCCAATCAGGGGAAGAGATGAAACGTCAGAGGATGTGAAGAGTGGAGGAGAACAGTGGAGCCTCTGCTAATTAGAGCCTGGAGGGAGAGCAATTCCCTTGGCCTGGCTCTCATTCAGCCAAGTGCTTTCCAAAAAATATCCCAAATACCTGAGCCCTGCACTCAGGGCAGCTACAAAGCACAAGCAGGTGTAATTTTGCCATGGCTTTTATAAAAAAAATAGGGTCATACAAAGATTGTCCCACCTAAATTCAGGCTGATGTCTTGGGAAAATACCTGGAGAGGTTTGGTGTTTAAATGCTCAGGTGGTAGGAGCTTTAAGGTCATCACTGTGAAAAGGTGGTTTCCTTTTCAAATAAAAAAGCCAAATTAGGATAATACATACACACCAAAAGCAATGCTGCCTTGGTGGTGCTGAACACTCTGTTTTATCTTGTCCACAAGCTGCAATATGTTAAATATATTTAACTGGTGGAAAAGGAACAAATAATGCTGGTGAAGGCACCTCTGTGTTTGTGCTTTCTGCCCTTCTGTGCTTCATCCCAGCATCACTAAATTCCTGACTCTTATCTGCTTATTTACAGCAAATAGAGGAGGTCTGTACAATTTTCTTATCTGGCTTTATTGGAAGGTAATTAATAATTTGAACAGTTTGAAATCTGGAGACAGTTTTGAAGAGCTCAGTTTTCAGGATTCCACTGCAGTCGTTCATATTGTCCTAAAAATATTTTCCCACACCAGCCAGCCCCCAAGATTCAGTATGCATTTGAGCCAAGCAAGTGCTATTTCCCATTTATATTCAATAGAAAGTTTAATTTAGATGTTCAAATATGATTCAGGGCAGATTGAAGGTGTGGCAGCGTGACTGCAGAGAGAGTCAGCAGGGTTTTGTTGTGCTGTCCCAAAAGCAGCTCAGGGAAAGAGCTGGAAATTGCAGCCTGGTTTTTCTTTCTCTGCATTTGAAAAATCCCCCCCAGACCATGGTGGTTCCTATCTTCAGAAGGGAATAATTTCCCTGTCTGTGTGTTAATTGCCCTGCTGGGGAGGGCTGAAATCTGTAATTTATTTATGGAACACCATTCATGGTCCATGGGAAGCCCAGGAACCTTCATCCTCCCCCTGGCTGCCCCCACAGATCCAGGCTGGGATTCCATAACCCAGGGAAAAGATGGGAGAGTGGTTTTTTTTAGCATTTAGCAATTACAGCAGAGCTGGGATCCCCATGGCTCCCCAAACCAGGGCGGGGGGCTGGATGCAAGTGGAACATTTTTTGTCCTTTCTATTCTGTTTGAAAGCTCAGGAGCATTAAAGGAGGCTGAATGTAAGTTTTTTATCATGGGAATAGTGGTCTGAGTGGCCTTGGCTGTGGCTGTGCTGTCAGCAGAGGTGCTGCATGCAGGGCTCCCTGAGCTGACACAGCTTTACACGCTGCTTGCCTTGGGCTCAGCAGCCCTGTGGCACTGAAATCAGCTCCAGGGTCTTGGTTTGGGAAGACAGGTGTCTGCTAAGGAAGGCCAGAGCCTCCCCTGGAATAGAGAATGTAAACCCCCTCCCTCCCAATTGCTATAAAATTTAAATCAAGTGGCTCTCAGGCAGAAAATATGGGAGCAGGGATAACAGTCCTTTACTAGGGAAAAAAAAAAATATATATATAAAATAAAGAAATGCAGTAGATTAAAACAACACAGACAGAGTCAGAACTCAACCTGACACCCGGTTGGTCAGGGTGTAGTCTCAGTCCAATTGGAATTGTGGCTGCAGTCTTCCTGGACTCAGTCCTCAGGTGTGGTTCTGTTGGAGCAGGAAATCCTGTCGAAGGAAAGGTGAAGATCTTCCTCTGCTGATCCAG
>VZRH01007205.1:1136-27544 GCA_013397555.1 Urocynchramus pylzowi | reverse complement strand
AGACAGCTGCCATACAGATGGCAAATAGAATAGTACTGATTTCACAATCCACAACATCCAGTTATCCCTGTAATGCTCCAGGCCAGGTTGGACAGGGCTTGGAGCAGCCTGGGACAGTGGGAGGTGTCCCTGCCCATGGCAGGGGTGGCACTGGGTGGGATTTGAGTGGCCCTGGGTGGATTCCCTTCCATCCCACCCTTCCCAGGGTTTATTGCAAGGCTCTCTCTGCGTGCTGGGAGCAGGGGCAGCCGGAGCTCTCAGAGTGGGGCTGGGGCTGGTGTGTCCCTGCCCATGGCAGGCCCTCCCCTCTGTCCTGGAGTGCCCAGCTGCCCCCAGCTCGGGGCACTGTGTGGGCAGCACTGGGGGGTCCTGTTTGTCACAAAGCCCTGGGACCTTTGCACTGAATTGCTGCTGCAGCAGGGACACCTGGAGCTGTGGCCATGACCTGAGTGCTCGTGCTCTGTTTGTTCCTGCTTTCCTCAGGGCACAGATAAAGCTTTTATCTCCCCTTCTGTGGAGCAGGAATGACAACCTGCTGTCGGCTGGGCTGACCCCAGTGCCAAGGGAAATGAGAGAAAGAGTCAAAATCATCCCCTGGAGCTTTTACAGCAAGGGGGGTTTGCTTTCCTCCCCAGCTCTCCCCTCCTGCATGGGCACACGCAGCAACTGCGTTTTGCTAATTAATGCCTCGCTTCTGTTATACTTTTAATCTAATTGATACAGAAGATGGAGGTGGTTCACCATGAAAAAGCAGCAAGTGTTTTGTTGAGCTGCTCCTGACAGTGACTGTTCTGCTGCAGTGATGGTGCTAATGACAGATCCTTGTTCACTGACACTCTTCCCAGGAGAGGATGCCGGGGGATGGATAATTGGACATACTGGAACCACCTAGAAACTTTTATATCATTTTATATTGAAAAGATAATAACCATTTCTGTCTTGAAGTGACCTAAAACCTGTAGAAAGGCAATATGCCAAAGCACATGGAAGTTGGGTCCTGTCTGCCTCCTGACAGACATTTGTCAGAGGATTCCATATCAATTTGGGATAAATTTAAATGAACTCCTAGCTGCATGCTAATTCTGGGTGTTAGTGCCTGTGACAGCCTGGCTTGCATGCAGAATGAAAGCTTATGTTTTATATCTGAACAGCAGCGTTGCATTTCATCAAAAATGGAATTAAAAAAATCAAAGATTTAAAAAAGTTGGGATCTGGAGAGGCTCAAGAGAGGTCACTGTAAACCCTGTTCTCTGTGGGCCCATGGACCATGGGACAGTGAGGACAATCCTGGCTGTCACTGGGTTGTATTGAACAGTCAGTCAGCCCCTTTCTCCCAGCTGTGTCCATGTGAGACATGGAATTCCAGAATGTTCTGGGTAGAAGGGTCCTCACAGCCCATCCAGCTCCACCCCTGGCTCGGGCAGGGACCCCTGGCACAGCCCAGGCTGCTCGTTCTCCTCTGTTGTGGCTGCAGTTGCTGATCAGGAGTTGTTTCCCTCTGGTACATTTTCAATCCACTTTCTTGTACCATTAATATTTTTAGCAGCCCAAAGCAGAATGATTTTTCTTTTGTTAGGGGGAAGTGAAGGGAAGAAGAAGAAGAAGAAGGTGCTGCAGGAGAGGGGGACGCTGAGGAAATGGGAGAGGAGGAGGAGATGATCCCAGTGGATCTGCTCCAACATATTGGATATGGGGCTTTGCTTTGTCTGCAGATTTTTGGACAGGTGCAAGTGGAACCTTCCAGGGGCAGGGGGTTGGAGCTGGGTGTTCCTCAAGGTCCATACAACCCAAACCCCGCTGCGATCCTGGGATTCCATGGAATGTCATCCCGGGCAGCGGCGGCTGCTCTGGCATTCCCCCAGCCTGCAGGGAATGTTCTTTCTGTATCTCCAGGGTGACATTTCCTTAGCAGGGGCTGACTTGTGCAGGATGTGGCTGTGGCACCGGGGCAGCTCCCCCCATCCCAGCTGAGGCTCGCTGCCCTTGGATCACGCTGGCATTTCGGGAGCGGGCGGCGCCGGCGCCTGACGGCAGCCTGGGCTCCTGTCTGACTTCCACAAATCCGAGAATTCCAGCAGATTGCAAATCTGTCAGGGAGGTTTTCCTCACAGATCCATCACAGTCACAATGTCCTGGTGTCGTACCTCAGGCAGCTGAAAAATCTTGCAGGCAGTTCTTGTGTATAAATCCCAATTTCTGCTGTTTCCAGAGCAGTGCAGCTCTGCCAGTCCTGGTGTGGAAGTGTGGCACACCCAGTACCAGTTCCAGCAGGATTTTTTGTACACTTTTTAATTTATATCTAGGGTTTTTTTTTACTTATACATTTAGCAGGATGTAAATATTTTCTATTTATGGGTTTTAAATGTCTTGTAGTGTGTAATGAAGCTTTCTCACTCCAGCCAGGGGTTTCCTGCTCCTTGTTCCCAGGAACTCTTTAATTACTGATGGGATTTTCACTCAAGTGGGATCCTGTCCATGTGTCCCAGTTCCAGTGTTGGCTCATTTTTATTCCCTATTTTTCTGTGTAATTGTAATGGATTTTTTTTTTTTTCATAAGAAGTCATTTTATACCTGGGGCGCCGAAGCTNTTTTTCCCTTTTTTTCTTTGTAATTGTAATTGATTTTTTTTTTTTTTTTTCATAAGAAGCCATTTTATACCTGGGGCAGTGAAGCTTGATGGCATTTACACATGCTAGCTGTTTTTTAAATGGCAACTCCATATACAAAGTTTAATTCTTTTTGTTAGATTGGAGGTCAGGGAAAGGCTCATCCCCAGAGGTGCTGGCACTGCCCAGGCTCCCCAGGGAATGGGCACAGAGGCTGCCAGAGCTCCAGGAGGGTTTGGAAAACCCTCCCAGGGATGCCCAGGGTGGGATTTGGGGTGTCTGTGCAGGGCCAAGGGCTGCACTGGATGATCCTTGGGGATCCCTTCCAGCTGATGATATTCCAAGATCCAAACTTCCTCAGTTTTTCTCTTGAGTTCTGTCATAGTGTAAATGGCACTAAAAGAGAGGAGAGAAAGAAATATATGCAAAGTCAAACCAGAATTATTGTACTGAGAGCACTTTTCCACCTGCCTCACATGACAGGAATATGTATATGTGATTTATTGCTATTTTCCATGGAAGGACACCATTTTCCTGGGTAGAATTACAATTGAAGCAGCAAGAATCTCATCAGTCACCCAGCCATGTTTCTGTGACATGTACAACTTGCAAGTCAAACACTGAGATCTTTATTTGAGCAAGATTGTCCTTTGTCACAGTGCAAATTGTGTTTGAGTGAGGAGTTAATTGCACAGTTGCTAGTTCTAACGAGGAGCCATATTAGGGTAGAAGCTGTCACAGGAGGACTGGAACCAGCAGGAATTTCTATTTTGGTGGGTGTTTGGTTCATTCATAACAAACACTTTGAGATTCTGCACATCCAGGTGTGCAGCCCACCCCACCAGGGGTTCATCACGGTGAATTCAGAATTAATAAAAGTCTGAACAGTGGGTAGACTTAGGAACACTCAAATTACAAAGGAGATTTATTACTTCTGGGCATTAAATACAAACCACCGTGACTGGAGCTGCTCAAATCCCCAGCATTCCCTAGCAGCTTCTCTCAAATGCTGTAATATTTTCAAGGTCTATCAACCTGGAAATTGGCCCTGGCTTTTCCTAAGATGCAGCTTTGCTCCCTAACAGCAGTTTGGCTCCTGTCTTTCATCCCCACTGAGGTTTGTTGGGAGCCTCTGTCCCTGCTGAAGGGAGAGGAGCTGTCATTCCAACAAATCCTCCCGGGCAGGACTCGGGATGGTTCCTGACACTGCTCCTGCCCCAGCCATCAGTCACTCACCTCCTCCAATGAAATGATAAGAAATCTGTTTAGCTCTGAGTAGTTAGAGTAAATCAGGGACATGCATGTGCTGATTGAGAGGCTGGAGGTTTTCCAGACTTCATCTGCAGGATGAATTGGGGAGGATTTATTCGCCCTTTCATTCCTTGACAGCTTTGCTTTCACTCATGGCAGAGGTTAGAACAATCACACAGACTATTGGGAAAGTATTAAGATTAATGATTTTAGGTGTAAACTGTTTCTCCCCACTCAGAACGTGAAGGGATAAGAAAGTGAAGAAGCTCTTGGCTTTGAGATGAGATCTGGAAGGTGCTGTCCCTGCAGAGGAGGAGTGGAGGTGGTTTCCAGGGGGACTGGGGGGCTGCAGCAGCTGGTGCTGGGACATCCAGTACCATTAATTAATCCATTCTAAATGGTTGGGCTTTAGGAACTTCACAAGGTCAAGGCCAAGGAACAGGCAGCAGAAGGAACCTTTGGCTTAAAGGTGTTGGAGAATATTTGGGCTCTTTAGATGAAAAGACCTGAAATTTCATTAACCCTTTGATTCCATTTATCCAGTGGCTTCTGCCACCCAGTGCTGACGGTTTCTATGCTGACTTCCCTGTAGAGATAAGAAAACTTGATATTAAATACTACAGTATCTTGTTTTGCATATGATTTGAATTATTAAATGGCTTTTAAATTATTTGCTGCAGGCAAAATAGTCAAAGTGTCTATTTTATCTTTTATCTGTGCTGATCATTCGAGCTCGTGCTATTAGGCTGGTGTTTGCTGACTGGATAAATGTGAGGGGAGAATCCAGTGGGAGATTGGGAAGCTGCTCTGTGTTCAGTGTGTCAGGGGGAGAGAAAGGCTCCTTGCCTTTATTGACACAGATCCTGTTCTTTATGCTGGGGCAACTGCAGTGTTTGTGCTGCTGTGGATCTTCAATAGAAACAGGTGCCATCCTTCTTACCTCAGCAGAGGGAGGAAGGGCAGAGCTGTGTGTAGAATTTCTTTGCTCAGAGAATGAATTTTTATTGTAACTACATTTAAAAAGTAGGCTATAGGTGTGAATGGGTTAAAGATGATGTTTGGGTTTTGTTTTTACTTGGTAGCTTTTTGTTTCTACTTGGTAGCCAAAGGTCAGCAGAGATTTCAACAGATCAGAAATTTGGCAGGGGTTCATCCCAGGAAAAAGAAAGTAAATAAAGTTTGGTTAAAAATGTGAAAATGGGAGAAATAAACAGGAAAGGCCTAGAAAGAAAGAACATGCCCTTGTACATGGTTTGTGACTCTCTTTTGGTCCATTTTTTTTGCTGCCTTTTCCCTGATCTCTGTCTCTCAAGGCAGTCTTCTAAATAAACTCAGAGGCAGTTCAAGCTGTGGAAATGAGCTGGTACCTATAGCAGTAGTGCACTCCTTATTGACTTTGGGAAGATAAGGATCAGGGCCCCTGTGTAAGTTCAATTCATACAATTACATGGAGGAGAATGAATCACTGGGGAAAGCAAACTAACAGAGAACTCTTTCAAGATGGGATTTTCAAATTGGGCCAAGAGGAAATTAGGTGTCCAGATTCCATTAAAATAGAACTGAAAGCTGGAGCATAACTCTCCCAGTCCCTTCTGATAAACAGCTCAGAAAAAATTCATTGTGGTTGATAACCTTGAAGGTTTGTAGCTCCACTATCAGCATCAGCCTTGACATGAAAGAACCTGGAAGCCACAGCATCCACTTCTCTGACATTGGTCCCCAGGGATGTGTGGCAGCAGAACTTCCCACTGGGGGAGGACAGGGAGCAGTTCAATAACTGCTAATGGCATCATTTCCCACAAAACCTGTTTTAAGCTGCTGTTTAGGGACTTGCAAACGGCCTTAAATAGCTCCTGCCACTGCAGGATCTCCTTGGGAGTGCTGTTCAGGGGTGCACTTAAACATCTGCACCTTCCTTTCGTTGCTGTCCAAGCCAGGCTCGGGCCAAGCTGATGTTTGTGCTTCTCCTTGGCAGAGGAGGAGTAGGGGCAGGAACAGCCAGGGCTCTCTGGGCTGTGCTCTCAGACTAAACCTTAATGTGAGGCTCTGCAGATGCTCCTCCTGTGATCTCCCTCCTCCTCTGTGTGTTTTGATCAGCACAATATTAGGCTCTGCTTTGCTCTGTGGTTTTTATAGATCATGGCACGTGGAATGCAGCTCTGGTTCCTCTGAAAACTGGCAGAGGTTTTGCCAAGAGCCACTGCTGGGGCA
Organism: Urocynchramus pylzowi; assembly: GCA_013397555.1. Classification (NCBI taxonomy): domain Eukaryota; kingdom Metazoa; phylum Chordata; class Aves; order Passeriformes; family Fringillidae; genus Urocynchramus; species Urocynchramus pylzowi. The sequence goes on along the minus strand of VZRH01007205.1, from coordinate 21,476 downwards.
CTGGGGGGGTTGTGAGACGGCTCCCCCTGCTCCAGTCCCACATTCCTGTGCTTTTCCCATTGGGCACATCCACCGTGATGCTTTGTAGGATGGTGACATGGACATGGTGTGCCCAAGGACTCAGCCTGCTCCCATGCAGGGCACAGCTTTGGTAGAGACTGGCCAGAATAGCCCTCACTTGTTTATGCCAATAACTTCAGGAATTCCATTGCAGTGGTTTGTCCTCAGCCTTATTTTCAAGGTTGCCAGCACAAAGCAAAAGGAGTTGCCTGATTTGAACTCAAATTCTTCTTTATTGCTGATGTCCCAGGTTGTTAGGGGCAATGGGGCGAGTTTGTGCCCTTCTCTCTGGAGCCCAGATTCCCTGAAATATTTCCAGTTTCACCCCTTTATGGAACCAGTGGCCCAAACTGCTGCTCTTTTAATAGCCACCTTTTAGTGACTCAGGGCACAGTCCTGGACAGAGCTGGAGGTTGTGTGAAAGAATTGGTGAGCTTGTGCTCTTCATTCCAAGACCATGTCCTGGGTCAGTCTTGGGTTGTGGGTGAAAATATCCTCTTAATCCAATTAAAATGTGATTTAGGTGAGGAGATGAAAAGTGGGTTTAGCTAAAATACTGCATCCCACACTTGAGTGGGTTATTTATTCTTCAGGGGACTGAAATATTTTACTATTGGGCAACCAAGGGGAAGTAACAGTGCAGAAGTTTAGTTGGGTATGAAATATCTGCTCTTACACAGCCTCTCTGAACAGTTAGCCAAATGAAAGCTAACAGGGGTCTTCCCCTCCTGTTTTCCAAGTGGCCAGTCTCAATCCCTGATTCTGAACAAACTGGGGTGGTTTTTGTCTTCAGTGAAGAGTAGATGCAAATACATTTTGAAGGCAATTAGAGTATTTTTATTTTTGCTCACAATAAACTGCTAGCACAATGAAGTTGCTAGCACGGGGTTGAAGGTTATTTACTACGATTATATGCCACATGTGATAAATCTCTTCCCCACTTTTTATTCTTTTATTAGCAAGATTTTAAATATCCAGGGGACCTCCACAGAATTCTGCAGGGTCAGATTAAAAGGCTGAAAACACTTAGCACAGGTGGCTGTGTGTGCAGAATGCACTGCCTTAACAAGGTGCTTTTTGCTCCTCTCTGGTGACCTGCAGCTCCCTCCAGGACTCCCAGCAGCAGCAGCAGCAGCTTCCCTGCAATCCTGCAGATCAGCACATCCCAACAAGTGTGTGCCTGTCATCAGGCCATTTCCCCTGCAGTCCTCTAACAGCAATCCTCTGAAAAGATGATAAATGACAGAAAAGAGAGGGAACACAGGGCCTGTCATTCCCCAGTGGGAATGAACGTGTTAAACATTGCTTTTCTTCCCGGCTGCTGTTGGAGGTTGCAGAGCTCACTGAGGAATGTGGCTCTGTCCCCCTCCTTGGCCATGTGTCCCTGTCACCTTCATTTTCACCAGTGACTGTGCTTCTGCAGCTGCTCAGATTTGCCAAGACAGCCAGGTGCAAACAGATCAGGCCACACACAGGGAGCAGCTGGTGTGGTCTGTGTCCACCAGCACAGAGTGGTCAACACAAGCTTGCTCAAAAGGCAAACAGAGCCCCAGATTGTCTGAGTCAAGGATGGGAGGTGGGGGCAGAGGGAGGAAGAGCAGGATGGCTGTTTTGGGGGGCAGCCCCATGCACAGGTTAGCTTATGGTCCCTGGGGAACCAACACCTTGCACCCAAAGTGATGAGTTCTTCCACCAGTGTGGTGGAGGTTCAGGCAGAGAGCTGTGTGATCCTGGGAAAATGCTGCAGGAAGCTGAGGAGATGATGCAAAAGGGGCCTTGCTTTGCACCTTCTGACACCTGTTCAGAATTATTTCTGATTTATTCAGTTATAAATTATTCAGTTAATTATTTTCCAAATACAATTTTATGATGTCATGCAAGCTGGACGCCAACATTTTGTGGCCAACCTTGTCCTCAGTGTCCTTTTCTCTGGCTAAAGTAGAGTGAATCTTTGCTGCAGAAGAGATATTGTTTAATTCATTGTGCCTGCAGCTTTAAGGTTAGAATAGAATACAGACCAGCTGATAATTATTGCTCTGAAGCTTTTCTGGAGAAGGCAGCATGAGGAAATGTCCCATTAACATTAAAAACAAATCCAGGAGAAGGTGATGAAGAAACGCTTTCACCATATTTCTTCTCCATGATCAAAAGACACTTGCCTAACCCCAACATCTAATTGTCACATGATTAAAAATGTATGAGATCTCCTGAAGATAGAAAAGATTGTGTGTAGCAGCACAAATACTTGATTGAAATGCATAATTAAAACCTTCACTCAGCCTCATGTGAAAACACACGACCAATGGGGTGGGTTGTCCAAGGGATGGATGGATAAGTTTTTGTACCAGGGCAGCTGATTGGTGAAACAATGCTGGCAACTTTTCACTTTTAGACAAGGAAAAAGAAGTTTGAAGCTTATCTGTAAATTTAAAGGGGTCTTGGATATATTTGAGAAGCCAATGAGTTAAAAACGTTCACATAGCCAGGCACATCCGTGATTTGAACAATTAACTTTTACTTACCAAGAACTTATTCGGTGCATAAAAATATGTAAAAATTGCACACTGAAAGTGGTGATAAAGTGTAGAAAGTGCTGTGCTTGTTGCTGAGGGGTGCAGTGTGATGTGACCACGTGTTCCCCAGAGCCCACCCTGCTCTTGGCTCAGGTGCAGAACTTCCAGGGAATCAGAAAAGACAACGCACAACGCTTCCATAGGTTCAACTGTAAATGATGCCTTTATATTGTACCCAGTGCACACAAAACACTGCTGCTCTCTTTTACCACAGTAATTCAGGAAAATACTCAGAACAGGGATGAATTTTAAGCCTGTAAAAAATACAGTTCAGTATTGGATCAAACGTAACTGTCTTGGTAGTTTTAATCTTAATTTCTGCTTTTGGAGGAACGTTAATCCAAATGAGTTTCTTTTCAAGTATATTCCAAGATTCAACTGGTTTATTTCAGTTTGGTAGCACTGAGTTTTTTTTTGTCCTAACTGATGGTAATGACAGCTAAATGTCAGCTTCATTTCTATCTTAGCTCAAAATAGAAACAGAAATGTATACAAAAAGGAAAATGTCCTGTTACATACTCTGTGAGTTCTTCTTGCTGTGTACCCTATGCCAAACAGTTTTGATTCTGCATGTGACTCTCAGTCCAAAAGCCATGCTGAGACATTTTTCTCAATAATTTATTTTCCATATTTTGCCTCTAGTGCAGAGAAAACACTGCTATTAACATAAATGCATAAAAAACCTGAACCTGGAACTTCATTTCATCAAGAAAAAACCCCCATGATATTTTTATATAACATTTTGGATATATTTTATGTCAAACCATGATCACCAGTCAAACTAGTGACGTCTAAACCCAATACATTATTGTGTCTTCTAAATTAAAAACATCAGAACAAAACTAAATTTATTATAGCTCTGCCTTCATTAAACACCGTGTGTTGGTGATTTAAACACAACAAAACTCTAGTAATTCTTCAAAAGTGTCTACTAAATAGAATAAAAAGAATAAGAACAATTAACATTTAGTCTGTTACGTTAAAAAATTGGATGTACTTATTCCTATTGCCTGTTAGCTTTACCTAAGCCTTCAACTACTACAAAAATAATAATAAAAAAGAAAACTCATTGCTGAAAGTCAAAAACATTCAAATCAGTTGATACAACATTACAGTACAGTCAACTAACATCATTCAGGGTCTCCTTTTCTCAGGGTAGAGTCCTCAGACCAGGGTCACAAACCTAGTTCACTGCAGGTCCAAAACTGGGGGTTAGCTCGGTGCGATCCTGCCCCGCGATGGCTTCGGAACCGCGGGCTCACCCAGCCTCTCCTTTTTATTCAGCACTGGAGTTAGGACAGTGTTAAGTTTAGCACAGTAACTAAAAAAAAAAAAAANNNNAAAAAAAAAAAGGAAAAAAAAAATAGAATAAACAGAGGAGTGGAAGCTAGGTGAAGCTGCCATTTGTGTCAACCCATTGCGATACGCTATACTAAAAAATCCTGAAATATCCACCTGTCCTCGCCGCTCTGCCACGGACTAGCAAAGTCAAAAATACAAAAGTCTTCAACTCGTCGTTTTTGCAGAATAAAGCAAAAAAGTCTTTGTGCTCCTTACTACCAGAAGCAAAATATCCTCTGAGTTACCACATGTAATAGCTTCTGGATGTGTCGACTTGGGTTGGCTTGGTCTCTGCAGAGCCATCCTTGTCTTTTTCACTGTCACCTTCCCAGAGATTAATAAGTGGAGGGTAGAGCTCGTTCAGGGGGATTGAAGAGGTCTTTTGCATATATTTTTTCAATGAGTGGTGGTAGTTTTTCCTCTTAAACCTTTTTGCAATATAAACAGAGACGGAGGCGAGGCTGATGACCGCAAACATGGATCCCATCACCGCTGCCAGGGCCGTGCTGGTTTCCTGGTCAGAAATATCCAGTGCAAAAGCCGCGTTTTTGGTTGTGACGTTGACACAGGATCTCTGTGTTTGCTGATGGATGTTGGACACTGTCAGACACACTTCATAATCTGTAGAGGGTTGTAAATGTGTGAGGTTGTATTCGTGGACGTCCACCGGGACCCTGGCGGTGTAGGTGATGTGAGGGTTGTCAATCTTCATCGTGGCCGATGACCATTTTAAATTGGATGTCATGACGTTGGAGTTGACTTTCCATGAAACCAGGATGGAATGGGATTCGGCTTGCTTAACGTAGATCTTCAGAACCTGGGTGCCATCCAGGAGCGTTCCGTTCACCCGGATGGTAGCGACCCTGGTGTCAGCCCCTTCTATGTTTTGAGCGACACAGGTGTATCTCCCGGAGTCCTCAACCTGGATGTTGGAGATTTCCAAGGTGCCCTCACTGCTCAGCTTGTATTTGTCAGAGAGGCTTTCCACGGTGACTTTATTGCCCAGAGGGGTGACCCAGTAGATCTCTGGCTCGGGTTCTGCCATGGCCCGGCAATCTAAAAACACCGTCATGCCGATGTCCAGGTTTAAGTGATTGGGAAAGGTCTCGTGAGAGATCATTGGAAGACATTGCTCATTTGAATCCTGTATCAGCACTTCCTTCACCTGCTGGCCCCGGTACTCTGGAGGCATAGCACAGAACATGGAGAGAGGCTCCATGAAGCGGATGTTGGTCTTGTTGGAGTTGATCCAGTGGATGACGCAGTCGCACCTGAGCGGGTTGCTGTGGATGCTGATCTCACGCAGGTTTGGGAGGGACTCCACTGTCTTTTGGTAGACTGCATTCAAGGCATTGTTGTTGAGCATCAGGCTCTCCAGGGCGGGGACGTTGCGGAACGCCAGGCGGTGGATGTAAGACAGCTTTGGGTTGTTGGTGGCTTCCAGCTTTGTGAGTTCAGGCAGGTTGTCCAGCGCGTACCTATCGACAGACACGAGTTCTCCCATGTTGTTGATCCCGAGCTCTTTCAATCTGAGCATGTTTTTAAAATCCCCTTCTCGAATTTTATGAATTGGATTTTTGTTGAGATCCAGGAATTTTAAATTGGGAACTTTCTCAAGTGCGAGCTGAGGAACTTTTACCAACTTGTTGTCATAAAAAGAAAGGCTTTCAAGGCTATCCAAGCCTACCAGCGCGTTGCCAGGAATGTCTGTGAGGTACATACCTGCCAAAACTAGACTCCTTAAGTTTGAGAGTGGTTTGAAATTCATATCAAGTATTCCAATTACTGGGTTTTCTCCAATCATGAGAATCTCTAAGTTGGGAGTAGAATCAAACCAACGGCTGTCAATAACCTTTAATTTGTTGGAATTGAGGTGCAATCTCAGAAGATTTTTCAGGCCAGAGAATGCGTTTGCAGAAATGCTGCTGATCTGGTTGTGGTTTATGTAGAGCTCCTGCAGATTGCAGAGGTCTTGCAGGCAGTAGTCAGTCATCTCCGTGATCTGATTCTCCTCCAGGTGCAAAGTTGTAAGCTGAGTGAGGTTGGAGAGCCCCACATCTCTGATACTCGTGAAGTTATTTTGTGAAAAATCCAGTTCTGTTAAATTAAAGAGCTGTTGGAGTTCGTCTGTGGTCTTTGCAATGTTGTTGCTTTGTAAGAGAAGGACTTGAGTGTCACTGGAGAGGTTGCTGGGGATTTTTGTTAACCGGAGGTCGTTGCAGTCAACTGTGGTGGCTTCCCTGTAGGTTGACTGTGGTGTAAACCAGGGCCTGATTTCACAGACACAAAGCTGTGGACATTCGTTGCTCTGTATGGAAGACTCAGTTAATGAATTCATTAACAATTCTAGCACCAACTGGCACACAGTTAAAACAACTCTAACCTTTGCCATGCTGGCTGGCGAGGGGGTTCAGCTCCCCAGCCCCCTAAAATCCCCACGGAGGAAGAGGGTGATCCGCTCTCAGGCAGAAAACGTAAAGCTTGACTTTAAGGTGGAAGGCTTGGACATCCAGAAAGGTGAAAGATGATTTTCTGAGTTTAGTGAAGTTAAGAAGTGCTCTGAAGACTCTCAGCTGCTCCTCAGTGTTTTAGAATCTTCTGTAAACCAGTGCCTGAAGATGGTCCTGAAAGCAGATTAGGGTATATGTTATGCTCAGCTCATATATAGTTCATCTATTATTTAGTTTCTTCAACCTTTGAAAGAAAATATCTGAAAACAATCATTATTTTAACAGTCATCTCTTACAAAAATCACAATCCGGTGTAGGTAAATTATGTAGGGTTTGGAACTCTCTCCTTCTTGGGGTTTGCATCAGAAATCTCTCTGAGTGAATTACCTAAAAATAAAACTTTGGGATGGATGCCTTTCAGATTTACCCTGCAGGAGTTGTTTGAGTGGCTTGGGAAAGCTGAGGGTGGAGGATGTGCTGGTGAGCACAGCGGGGTCTCAGACGAGCGTCAATGCCCTGTCCCAGTCCCTGTCCCTGTCCCCAAGGCTTGGATTTCAGGCGTGTGGAATTAAGGCTCAGGAAGCTGCTGGCTTAGAAGTTTGAAGCTAAACGCTCATGAACTTTGCCAAAATTTATCCGAGTTAATCAAATCAGTTCCAGATAACAGCTTAGATTTAATCCAGCTCAGCACCAAACAATAACAGTAAATTTGATTAAATGAATGTACTGCCCTTATTTCAGCTGTTTGTACTGCATTGTGATCGTATGAACCGTTCACCACAATTCCAAATTGCTGTGTAAGCCCCACATTTGTATCTGCTTAGACTGGAGTTGTTAATGCAAGAGTGCCTTTAAATTAACCCAGCTGTGTCCAGGCACCTCAGAACATCTGGTGTATCGCGAGTCTTTGAACACATATTCCAGGAAAATCTCCTAGTAAAATCTTTCTCCTCCTCCCTTCATCTGAAAATCGCTCTGGTGAGTGCAGTTGAGACTTCTCAAACAAGAGGTTTGGGTTTTGATGTAACTAAAATAATCAGGTTGTGCTGTGTGGACTCCCCGTCCCTGGAAGTGTCCAAGGCCAGGTTGGATGGGGCTTGGAGCAGCCTGGGGTAGTGGAAGGTGGCAGGGGTGGAACTGGATGGGCTTAAAGGTCCCTCCCAAGCCAAACCACTCTGTGGCTCTCTGATATCTCAGAGAACTCAGTGATGAAATCACATCTTTTTCAATTAGAACGTAGCGAAGCTTCGACCAAGTCACAGCCCACACAAGATGGTACTATATAAAATAATAAAACTAAATACAGCTTCTAAAATAGGTTTAAAATACTCCTCTGGATGGTGGTGACAGGAATCCCATTTGTACAGTGCTTACTTCTAAATCTGATCATATTAAATAATGAAATTACCGTGTTTTATTTTAGATTACGATGTCGTACTGTAGGTAGAACACACCCAACAGCAATGTAATCCATTATTTTTATATTGTTACTCTGTGGTTGTGCTTTGGAGGAAGGGGAAGAGGAGTGAGACCCAGACTACATTTGACCCTGTTGAGTCAGATTTTCTGTCTGGTAGCTGAGACTTGGATGAGAGCTGAGCAGACTCTGCTGGAGGGGGGAAAACCAACTGTAGGGCCAACATTCCTTCCCAAATAACTTCCAACTGGTGGAAGAATTGACTAGGACTGTATTAAAAACTAAATCCCAATGGCACTGTGATAGCAGGGAATGTGTTAGCGTGGAGTGATGAGGAGGCTGGCTGAGCTGAGCTGAGCTGAGCCTGATGGATGCTTCCCTCCACAGCAACACATTTGTAGCTGACCCAAGCCAGCCAATTCTAGGAAAATTGATGGCATCCGAAGTTTAATTGATTTAATTGCAGATTTTCAAATGGCAGCATTCTGCAGTGAATAATGCAGGCGGTGCTTTCCCCAGCCACAATCCCAGGCAGGTACAGGAGGTGCCCTGAGCTGCTGTGCCCGTGGGCTGTCCCCTCCCACAGGGACATGTCCCTGCTCCAGCTCTGGAGCAAAGAGGGAGCACTGCTCCCAAAATTCCTGCCTGTGGAATTTCTCCTGCAGCTTCTCAGTGGGTGAAGAGATGGGAGCTGGAGCCTTGCAAAGCTGAGGGCCCTAATGATGTTTTACTACTGCTTTAGCCCTGATGTAGCTGTATGAATCATGTAATGCTTTAAAAACCAAACTGCCTGAAAAACACTTCAAAGGTTCTTTTAAAATATATAGGAGCATGTCTAGATGTTGCAAAAAAAAAAATCAAATTCAATCTTTCTTTGTTGAATATTTATATCCTCTTACTTGCACGTTACAGTTATTGTTCATCCTTGCTAAGAAGGCATTTGTGGGTTTATTGACCAGAGTTCTGGGTTTATGATCACTGTAAATATATGGTTTTACAAGTTCCTAGTGGCTCGTTCTCTTCTGTAGCTATTTTCTACTGCAAATGGATTTAATTTTCTTTAACTGCAAATTTAGAAACAACCCACCCATTGCTTTCCTCAGTCTCCCCCAGCCCAGGGCAGCTTGGATGAAGGTGGAAATGAAATTCCAGGGTGATGAAAGAGTGAATTCTGAGCAGCCCCACGTGCCCCAGCCCACCCCAGGGCTGTGCTGCTGTGAGTGGCAGCCCAGGGGCCACAGCAGCAGGGACAACCCAAGCCATGGGCTTTGGTTTTAGCTGCTTGTGGTGTGTAAAACCACATCCACAGCCCTGACCAAAGCTACAGAGGCAGCAGAGCAGCCACCAAAAGGCAGCATCCCTTTGCCCCAGGATTCTCAGCTTTCCATTCTTTCCAGCACTGATCCCAAACCTCTGCAGTGTTTGGTGTCACAGGCACTGAGGGTGTGAAGGAAAGCTTTTAGCATTCCCTGCCTTCCCTCTCATTTGTTAGATTCATATTTTCTGCTGTTCCAACCCACAACAGCAGTTGTAACAGCTGGTAACTTGATATCAGCAGAAATAATGGCTAATTTTATGTGAGAGATATGGAGGGAATTATTCCACTCCGAGCTAATTAAATGCATTTTCCATGGCACTGCTCAGTACCCAGTGCAGAAAAAAAGCCACATTTCTGTCACCAGCAAACCCACAGCAGCTGCCCGGGGTGTTGGCTTGTTCCTGTTCCCTGAGGGCAGAAACAGGAGCATCAACTCTTCCCTTTCCACCTGAGCTCTGAAAAATGATTAATACTGAGAATTTGTTTGGCCCATGAGGGCGGGTGCTTGGTTATGAAGTAGAAGATCCTTCATTTCAGTTTTCCTTGGAAAGAGGGCGGGTGGGAAGAGGTGTGCCCTGGCAACCACGACCTTACAGGTGGCTCTTAAAGAGTGAGGTTGGGTGGGTGATTGGAGGAAAAAAGTACATTTAAACCTCCAGTGCAGGAAGAGGAAAATATGAAGGGACAAGCATGAAGTAAACTGTTCATTAAAAGTGTTCACAGTTAACCTGCCAACTAAAAAGAACAGCTATTAAACATTTTTGCTTGGTAATAGGAAAACAAAGTGTTGTCACTTCCCTGACAACTGTATTAATGGTCACTATTAAAATTCGCTGAAAAGAGCAACAATCTTGTTTGCACATGGATATCTGGGGGCATTTTGGAACAGTGATGCTGCCACAGCAAATCCTCCCTCTCTGCAGTTTTGTGGCTCATCCTTGCAGAATTTCTTTTCTATTGCAGTAGCGTCAGCCCAGATTTTGGTTGGCAGCCACCTGCACTGAGTGTGTCCAGGTAAAAGTTGGAAGGATCAGATACATGAAAAAATTACCTCAGGCTAAGACAAGCAATTTATTCTGCAGTTGCTGAGAGCCAGAAGCACAGGCTGATCCCCCGCTCCTCCCCTCTTTCCCAGGCTGAGCCTCAGTACCTGAGCTGTGTGCTGGAAAATTGTGTGTTCTGCTAACGACTCGTGCAGCTCCTGCATTGCCATCACCAGCCCTCAGGAAAGCCTGTCCTGGCTGCTGCAGCCTGGCTGGGCTGGGACAGCCCTGCCCAGGGACCTGGAGCAGGGTTTGTGCCAGCTAGGAGAACTGGGGGGCTCAGGTGGAGCTGGGGAATGAGTTCAGATGGGAGCAGTACAGATCCAGGCCCTGCTGTGTCCCTCAGCAGTGGGACAAGAGGAAGGGGCAGGAACTGATGCCCAGAGGTTCCAGCTGAGCATGAGGCAGAACTTCCCTGTGCAGTGACCACACACTGTGCTGAGAGGGGCTGGATCTCCTCCCTGGCTGGAATATCCCTCCCTGGGGATACTCCAGGACACAATCCTGTGCTCTGGGATGGCCCTGCTGGAGCAGGGAGCTGGCACCACGTGTCCCTTCCAGCCTGACCCTTCCTGTGACTCTGTGCAGAGCCTGCTGGCAGAGGGGACACTGGAGGGGGGGCTGGCAAGGACCTGGGCTGGAGCTCTGTGGATGCTGGAGGCACCACTGGAGGGGAGGGGGCCACAGGCTGGGGTTAGGGCAGCTGGGCAAGTCTAAGGAAAGGCTTTTGTGTGTGTTGGAGGTAAAAGCTGCCCTGCCCTGCCCTTGAGCAGCTGTGCATCCCCTTTTCCTGGATGAACCAGGGCTTGGTGCCGTGCTCAGCTGAGCCAGCACCTCAGGCAGGGCTTTAGGAGGGAGAGGCACTGAAACAGGAGCAGCTTCTAAATCCCAGCAGTAAGCTCAACTCTAAACCCAGTCTAAAAGCAGGTTACTAAAGTAACTCCAGTCAGGAGCATCAGTGACCTTGTACATCCCAGAGAAAGAGAACTTGGAGTTTAATAACCAGGGCATTTCCAGCCAGCCCACAGAATGGGCTCCTTTCCCAGGAATTAAATTTACAAGGGCAATCCTTGTGTGTTTAGAAAAATATTGAGGAATAATGCTTGATAATAAGCCTTTTATAGCGAGGTTTTTAAGTCTCCAGTGTCATCAGGAAATAAGCTATTTACAGGTCTCAATTGTGGAAAATACAGAAAAATCAAGCTGAAAATGATGACAGTTGAAGGAGCTTGAAAAAATCTGAACGTGGGAGCTGGGTATTAAAAGGAAATACAGAAACAAGGGCCCGTAGGACATGTAATAATGGTATAAAGCCTCAAAACACATCTTCAGGGATTTATAATATTAAAGTTTTGAGGGTTTTTTTCCTTGCAAATAATGCCTACTTTTTCTTCTCATCTGTACACACATTCCATCAAAATAAAGTCAGTGTTTAATTTTGGGGAAAGCTCTGGTGAGAAGGCGATTTGCTGTATCTCGAGACAACCTTAGCATGCTTTATCTGAGTTCTTTTGAAAAATACTACTCTTATCTCCACCAAAGAACTGTGAAGAGCATCCTATTCATAATGTCTGTGCTGCAGAAACAGCATATTACAGCTTGGAATTTTGTAATTTATTGGAGCTTATTCTTAAGACTCACATCTGATACAGTATTTTTCATTAAAATATTGAAGTAAATTTGCAGGAGAGGGAAAAATGGTTTTCATTCATAGACTGCTCTGGAGAGCAAGGGGCTGGATCCCCTGCAGGGAGCAGCCACTGGGTATTGATGGCCCATCAAATCCACCACAGATCTGCAACCCAGCTTCTGGCAACTGATGGAAAATCTCTCACAGATTACCAGGAACCAGGCATATTAGAAACATCAGGAATAAAAGGGGCTTACCAAACAGTGGGCTGGCAAATTATAGAGGCTGTTTGCTTTAGGAAAGAAAAAACCTCATACTTTATGAGGTTTCATGGCCTTGAAACCTGAAAGGTGAGATGTGTTTGTGCAGCAGGGACATCCTTATGCTAGGAACACAAATTATCATCAGCTCACTTGCTACGTTTCTCTTCATGAATGAGTTTCATCTTGGGACAAGAGGGGCTGTTCTGGTGTCCAGGACTTGTTTTCATGTCCTGCTGAAAGGGCTCAGTGTGAAGGCAAAGCTTTGACTCCATTTGATGCAAATGGACCCCTGTGAGCACTGTTCTGGTTCCACATCACCACCAGAGAAAGCCACTTGGTTAGATCAGCCTTTCTGAGAGCCAGCCCATCCCACTGCCAGCTGAAGATCCAGGTCCCTGAGCCCTTCCTTGCAGCTCTGCCCTTCTGCCTGCCCTGCAGCTGATGGAGGGCAAACCCTGGGGTGTGCTTTCCTTTTCCCTCACACACCCTAACCCACCCCCAGCCCTCTGTCCACTTAAAAGAATTATACCTAATTGGTTTTAGTGCAGTATCTAGAATTTCCAGAGCATAACTAATTTGGGAAGACCTCTTCCAACTACTTTTTGCATGTTGTGTATCTGCTGGCTGATGAATGAAAGAGGACCAAAGGTGGGGAAATTCTGCTTTGGCTTCTTACTGTATTTAAAGAGTAGAAATGGATTGAGCCATGGCATATTTGGGATCTCAGAACCACGTGGAAGGACCTGAGCATCTTTGTAACCCATGGGGGCACCTCCCTCCCAAGGATTTCATGGAGAGCAGAAAATCTCTGCTTCTTACAATCTATCAAAATCAGCACAATTCAAACAAACAAAAACCTAAAAAAAAAAAGAGGACAAAGGGCATCAAGAGATTGGGTTGGGTTGTGGAGTAGAATTCCCTTATTGTTTTTTGACCACTCTGAGAGCCAAGGAGCTCGGCCAGTGGAAGCAAAGTGTTAATAATAACAAAAGAAGGAGCACACAAGGAATATTTTTAGCCAGGAGAAACAGGGCTGCCAGAACTCCAGAGGATTTTCCTGAAGTAACAGAAAATCCTTTCCCTCCCTTTTTGCTGACTGGCTTCTGGCAGTGTGATTATTTTGCTTCCTACACAGTTCTAGATCAAATTCCAGTTTTGTGAGTCACTCAGGATCCCCCACAGTTGGGGAAGACCCCGGTGTGTACGTGGTTGTTACTACCACAGAGGATGCCAAAAAAACCCTGTGCTGCACACAGTGCCTGATAAATCCCAGCCACAATGAGTCAGGAGCTCTGGAGGTATTTATAAATCAACACAATGCTGCTGGCTGTAGGGAATGCATGAGGCTTGTTATTAAAAATTATATGTGCATGGAGCTTCAATTGCTTATCTTCAATTCTTCAATCAAGGAAAAAAGTTCTTTTTCTGGTCCTTGTTACACTCTGTTTTGATAGTTCTGTTTCCTGTGGCTGTAATATGTGTTAGCATTTCAATTATTAGTGATTAAGTATTAAACTGTATTTTACTATTAGCCTAGATCTGTATCTACACAGTTTGTACATGTAGTGTGCTGACAACAGACTTCAGCCCTTAGAATAAAACAGACTTTTATTGATTTTTTTTCCTGAATTTTATGCTTACAAAATCCAATTCTCTGTTTCTGAGCTATATATATTTAAATGCTAATAGACTCATACATTGAGCTGGCTGATATGGGAAGATCTGATAGGAGACATTGTGAGCATACCACTAACAAAATAAATGGATTTAGCATGGGAGGTGCTGAGATGTAATAGAAAGGCTGTTAGCACCAAAGACAAAGATCTGGAACTCAACCAAGCTGGGAAGGGACAGAACTAATTCCATTAAGTGGCCACAGATTTGGGTTTGGAGCTGCTCTGAACCAAAGCTTTACTCTGACCTGAGAAAAAGGCTCTTTTCCCTCTCTCCAGTTCCACTGCTGGATCCCATCACCCTCCCCCTGTCTCTCTGCACTTCTGCTACATGAAATGTATGTTCCCCACCACTGCTTCACTCCAAAACCATTTTGGGAGCATTGCCATGTGAGCAGGGCAGGAAAGCTCAGTCAGCTGAGAGTGTGAAACCCCCAGAGCCTGGATGTAACCATTCCTCTTGGTCTCAAGGATCACCTGAATTCTGATGCTTTGCTCCATGCAGAAAGCAGTTTTGCTTTTTAAGAAGTTCAGGAGGTCAAGAAGGAGACAAAATCCATCCAATTCAATGTATTGTGTGTATAAGAACAGGCTATAAACTGTCCCTTGAGCTTTAGACCTCAGGCTGGTCAGGGCCACATCCCAGGTTTTCCATGGATTGTTTCTTTCATCAGTGCCTGCAAAACACAGAGGCACTAAAATTTCTGCCTATTGCAGAAAGGAAGTTTTTTCCTTTTAAAATTTTAAGTTATTGGTGCTTTATAGATAAAATCTTGACCGAATTACAGTGATTCATTTGGGCATGATGATGTTTAATTTGTATCAACCAGACTTGTTGCACTTAAAGGGGGCAGAAAGAGAAAGGAAAACAGATTTGTCAATGAACTTGGAAAAAAACACTGACCTGGTTTTACTTGGTGCCTTTTACTACAACAAACTCATTTTAAAGACCTGTTTTCAAGCAGCAATTAAAAAAACTTCATTTTTGCAATAGCTTCTTCACCTATGGCTAAGAGAAGTTATTTTTCAATGCATTTAGAAGTCACTGGTGGCTCTCTGGAACTATCAATATTTACTCTATTTCTGTTAGAATGATGGATCATTTGTAATTTAAAAATTTAACAAGGCCAATCAGTAGCTCATCTGCATCCCAGTAATTGTATGCAGCACATTAGCAAGGTATGAATTTATTAGATAGTTTTGGACTTGCTTAATCATATAAATGATATGATGCATGAAATAACAGAAAATGAAGGATTCATTATATAAATGATAAACATTTTCAAATTACGAAAAGACAACCCAAGCTTTGATTGATATTTTATTAAAACAAAGCAAAATGTTATTCTACCAAACTTTGGACAAGCCCAGGGATTCTCTCTGAATAACTTTCAGGTGTTTAGCAGAACTTCCTTAGGATGTGATCTGTCAGACTCCAGTGTGGAGGAGGAAGCCAGGGAATGTCTGCCAGGAACTTAAGCAGCCACGTGGCTTCTCCAGAGATGAGTTCTGTCCTTAGAGCAGGATAAAACAAGGAGCAGTGGCCTCGGGTGAAACTGAGAAGGGCTGGAGCTCTGCATTGCCACAGCTGGAGCTTCTTCCACCTGGAAAAGTGTGTGTTGAGCATGGAGGAACCTGGTTTGGGTCTCAGCCCCACCTTGTAAGGTGTGTGTTTCTGAAATGGGTGTGTGGAAGCAGAGTTCTGCCAGGAGATCCCCACTCCATCCCAGCCCAGGTACCTGGCTCAGCTGTGCTGCTCCTCCATCCCACACCTGCCTTTGACACCCCCTGCTTGTCACAAACCAACCCCTTTGGGGTGAAGCCAGTGGCTCCCAGCTGACCTCAGGGGTGGGGTGTGCCCCTGCAGACCCAGGAATCCTTTGGGACTCCCTCTGGAGCCCCCAGGGAGCTGGGCTGCTCCGGGACAGCGGCGGGGGACGGGCGGTGCTGCCTCTGGAGGGGGAAGAGACCCCCACCCCAGCACCTGCCTGGGGCTCTGCCCCCCTCCAGGGCCAGACCAGCTCTCCCACAGGAGCAGGGTGGGGGCTGCACTTCCCCAGCACTGGTGGGAGCAGCCACCCCAGAGCTCAGACACCCTTCTTGTCTGGAAGGGGAACATCCCTTTCCTCTTTCCTTAGGATCCAGACAAACCCTGCCAGGTATCTTCAGGGGGGCTTGGCTTCCAAAAGCCCTTGGTTCTCCTGCTCTAATCCAAGCTGACAGATGCCCAAATTGCTGGAATCACCCCAGTTAGTTGAATTAAATACCTGGAAATGAGATGCTGACTGACAACCTCTGAAATTTCTAACTAAAACCCCCAAGTATGGTTTGCCTCCGTGTTCCACTGCTCCAGCTTGGGAATTGTCCAGGAAAATACTGCCCTGTGTGACCACTGAGGACTAAAGGGCAGCACCTCAGGAGAGAAAATTATGTAGTAAGGCTGCTGTAGCCAATAAAATAAGGGAAAGAGCTGTTTCTCCTGGCACTTTTATAACTTCAGTGCATTCTCACTACAGCAGCCTGTTCAATATTTCAGGCCCTTTACTTAAAACTTGCTTTGCCTTGTTGTTCTGTTAGTTAACAAGGGAAGAAAAAGGCAACACTCCACTGCAAATACTCAATCTTTAGAAACTGTGCTCCAGGTAAAAACTAGGTCCTGTTCTTTTATTAATCCAGCCAGATGGAATGTCAGGGAAACGCTGCCTTGTAACACCAAATTAAGGTCTTATGACATGGAAGGCGAAGTTATACAAGTATTTTACAGGAGAAGTTAAGAGCAGAGACTAATTCTTGTCTCACTGATAGCACAGACTTGTCCTGCCTTCACCAGGGGGAGAATTAGGCCAATCCAAAATAGGCCAATCCAGTATTTTTCTTCGGTGCCATACGTAGAAAAAGGAAATACGACATTTAAAGTGCAAAACAAAATTTGAATAAAGTTGCAGGGTTTGAAGCAGCAAAGAATGAGAGAGTGGGGCTCAGAAGAACTTTCAGCTGGGGAGCTCTCAGCCCTCCATGGAGGCACATTCAGCTCTGACCTTACAGAGTCCATTAGTGAAGAACTTAATTACTCAGCTGCAGGAAGAGAGACTGGTAAAGTCTCTGAGTAACTCAAGCACATCTGCAGTGACTGTTTCTTCTCAAAGTGGTCCTGTGAGGTCCCTGTGCAGGACTTAGGCCCTCCAAATCTTAGAGAAACACCATTATTTAATAATTAATCACAAACCAACAAAAGCAGTTCCTAAGCCAGCTCTTTGATTTTCTTCGCTCTTGCCCATCTTTCTTCCCACATGTTAATTGCAGAGACAAAACAGAGTATGGGACAGTTTGTAGTGGGTTTCCTTGGATTTCTCTTCTGGCATGGGGCTCTGGCTGCTTCCCACCTCTCTCCTCTCCCAGAAGCTCTCCAGGCACTGCCAACCATCCTAACAGAGTCAGCAGAAAAACCACTCCAGCTCCCACGTCCCTTTTGTGCAGAACTCACAAATGATTTTTTGGGAAAGATGTGTTTAAGGCCTGACTCTGTTAATGCTCTGGAGCACAACCTGGAATTCTCAGTTCCTGGGAGCGTGGTGGGTCTCCAGGCTGGCAGCTCCAGCTGGAAGGGGCTGCAGGAATCAGCCGTGGTGGGGCTGAAATGCAGGCTCGCTGTCCCTGAGCCTTGTACAAACACAGAGGAGGAGGGCTGCATTTGTGTGCTTCCAAAAACTTTACATAGATTTTCTTCAGTTCTGTGTCTACAAAATGTCTGCCAGGAAAAAATCTGGAGCTTGGCAGGATGAAGCCTCACACGTGTATTGTTCGTGTAACTATGGTAACCTACAAATGCCACCAGTGTTTCCATTTCATACACAAATGAGGGGACAGCTGTGGGGACCACATGTCTGCCAATGGAATAATATATGTGAACTAGGATGGCTTGGTCAGAAAATTGCAACTCATCTATATTAATCAGGGCTTCAAAGAACAGGCACCTCCATGGTGACAAAGTGCACAGGAAGACAGAGGGATTTTTATTTTGGAAAATCTGGGCTCCTCTGTAAATATTTGCAGCATCTTGCTACTTTGCTGGTTGGAAAAGAAACTAAAATAAATACTGTTCAACCAGAGCTGTTCTATAAACGTCACTTAACTCTTCTCCTTGGGTTTTGTTTGTTTGGGTTTTTTTTTCCTGATGCTTGATCCTGGTCTGAGCCTGACACAAAGCCAGACCTGGGACCTCACCAGTCACTCACCTGGGGGAGGAGCAGCTCCAAAAGAGACAGAAATAATGTGGCTCAGAGCTTTGTGAACAAAGTCCCCATTTTTACTCATTGATATCATTAACAGAAACAAGACCTTCAAAAGATTCATAAGAGAAACTAAAAAAAAAAAGATTTTAAAATAGTGTTTAAATGTGGACGAGTCTCTATCATCCCTAACAACAACAAAAAGAAATCTGCAGACCCAATAAGGCAAATAAATCCCCTTTCCAGTGAATATTAAGCCATGCAGGCTGCAGTAGCAGCAGTGTTGTGATTCATCCAAGGTGTTTTAGGTGTCCCTACAAAAAGAGCCTCGGAGCAGGGATGTGCCGCCCTCCTTGGCAGCAGCAGCAGCCAGGCAGCAGCCGGCTGCAGCAGGAATCCAGCAAAAGTTTTCCCTGCCTTCTGCAGTGCCACGCTACTGTATCGGTGTGAAACAAAGGCTGCAGCATCCCCCCCACGCCCGCGGCAACCAGCAGGGCTCCGGGCACCGGGGGGATTTAGGAACGAGTGATGGGGTGGTGATGGGAGCTCGATGAAATTATCCCATTTGAACCAAATACACACGGAGAACCAGGGAGTCACACACTGGTTTGGGGTGGGAGGGACATTCAAGCTCATCCAGTGCCACCCCTGCCATGGCTGGGACACCTCCCACTGTCCCAGGTGCTCCCAGCCTCAGTGTCCAACCTGGCCTTGGGCACTGCCAGGGATCCAGGGGCAGCCCCAGCTGCTCTGGGCACCCTGTGCCAGGGCTTTCCCTGTGAGGTCAGACTGAACAGAAGTTTCTTTTTTCAGCCTGAATTTGGACGGGCTCAGCATTATTTATGGCAGTAAAAAAAGGTCCTTCACAGTTCACGTGAAAAGTTGTTATCCTTCTATCATTGTCCAACTTAATGCAAAATCCTATTTCCTGCAATGATCAGCAGTGCTATGGTGTCTGTTCTAGGTAAATGGAAAAGGCTTTATGGTCATCACAGTAACTGGTCTAATAACATCCAAAATGCCCACTGGGAGGGATAATTTTATATGGGCTGCATAAAATGTTGTGTGGATAACTTTGAACCGCCGAGGTAAAAGTTAACCTGGAGCTCTTGTCCCGGAGCAGTGGCACAACAGAGGTGGCAGAGCAGGGGGACAGGGACACCAGGGGCTGTGCCCTGGCCCGGGGGTGAGAGCAGAACCGTCCTGCCTCTCCTCACTACTCCCATCTGGGAAGCTTCTGCACTGCTCTGTGTGCCCATCTTTAAATTAATTTAAATTCCGACTTGCGAGACTTTGGGGCGCAGTTTGGTCGGATCCTTTGGACAGCGGCGGGACTGATGCTGGGTGTGCCCTCGGTCATTGAAAGCTCTGCGATCTCCCTGGGGGTAATCTGAGCTATCGGCCAGAACGGGTTTGTGATCTCCAGAAACACCGAGTTCCTTTCACAGGGACCCTTTAAGTCCGTAAGGAAAAGACTTAAAGGTTTGCAAAGTAGTTTTTATCGAAGGCACTCGTTACTTGGGAGCTATTGCACAGCTCCAGGACGAGAACAGGAGCACCCCGCGTGTATCTCTCACCTCTGGACAACATCATTGCCTACTTTGAGTTTAATTCCGCTACTTTCCCTTCCGTCGCCCGAAATGGTGGGAAATGCGCCCCGAGCCAGCGCCGGGGGAGAGAATAACTTGGGGGAGAGCGAAAATCGCGGGCGAACATCTGTCGTGCGGCCAGACCCGGCGGGCTGAGCCCGGCACAATGCGCCTCGCTGCCGTCCTCCTCTCGCAGGGAACGGGCCCGGCCCCGCGCTCAGAGGGGCGACAAAGGGGCGACAAAGGGGCCGGTCCCTTTGTCCGCCCGCGGCCGCCAGCCCCGGGGACAGCGACCCCCGGTCCCGGCGTGCAGAGCCGCCGCTGCCCCGCGCTTCCCCCGCACCTTTCGGGCAAGGGACTTCGGAAGGAGCACTCGGAAGGAGCCCTCGGAAGGAGCCCTCCCGAGGGGCGGCTGCGCCGCGGAGGGAGCGGCGGAGCATCCCTCGCTCTCCTGCCGGGGCCGGTCCCGCAGCGCCCCGCGCACAGAGCCGCGGCCGCGGGAGGAGGCGGCCCCGCTCACACTGCGCCTTTATGCCGCTCTCTGAGGGGCCATTGTCACCATGAAGGCTCCTTGTCTCCTCGCATTCCTCCGGGTGAATGGATGAGGCAGGACATCTGCCGGGATCCGCTCCCATTCGCATGCAAATGGGGGACGCGGGCAGCGCTGCCGCACCGCCGATTCCCCCCAGAACCCCCGATTTACCGCAAACCGGCCCGGGGAGCGGCGGAGCACCCGAGAGAGAGGAGGAGGAGG
>VZRH01007203.1:23552-42231 GCA_013397555.1 Urocynchramus pylzowi | reverse complement strand
TCTGCGCGCCCCCAGCCCGCCGCGGGCGAGGCCTGAGCAGCGGCACCTGGAAAGGATCGTGCCACCTGCGCCTTGAAACCAGCCCTCCCTCATAACCAGGGTGATGGCTGAGGATCCTCTTTATTATTATTTACTTATTTTCTTTTTCAGAACCACCTGTGCTCCTAAAATGTGCGAAGTAGCAGACAGTGAGGCACCGTTGAAGGCCAACTGAGCTTAAATTCCATACAGGGATGTGATCTAAAGCAATAACATTTTGTACACACCACTAATGATATTGTTACCAGAGATCAGAAAAATAATCACCTGAATCACCACTTGATTAATTCTATATATTCTCCATGAAGTATGTAAATTGACACCCCAACTCTATGAACTAATCTTCTGAACTTTCCAAGGGAAAGTTGCTCTGTTGCTCTGCCCAGTTGTTGAACACTCTGAGCATTCCCTGTCAAGAGCCACAAACCTACCAGGTCTGGGCCCCTGGTGCAGAATGCACACCCTGCAACTGTTCCACCACAGATTTACCCCATGGTTTTCAAGCTGGCTGTGCTAAGTGAGCCTTGCTTGACATGGCTTTCCAGTCAAGCATTTTGGCATGCAAGAAGGAGAATTTATTTTCATCTCAAATATATGGGAGTGATTTTGCTGCTTCCTGCCCCTCTCTCTGAACTGGAAGAGTGGCTGTTGGCATCCATTTTGCAACCCAGAGAGAAAGTTAGCTCTGGCATCTGGAATGATAACAGATAGGAAAGATCTTGTTGCCAGCACCCCTGAGGCTGCTGTTACCTTCACAATGACAGGTGTGGATGACCAATATGTGTTTAATCCCTCAGATCCCCACGTCTTTCTTCTGGGAAGTTCAGAACAGTATATCAAACCCATTCCCCCACTGAAACACTGAATCCTCTGTGAGACTTAGGAAGTTGACCCTTGCTCTGTAGACCCTGTGTGTGCCCCTGCTCTCCCATTTCTTTCTAATTTGTTGTAGAACTTGTACTGGCAACCTATTACAGAAGCATCAATCAAATCAGCTCCTAAAATGGTTTGTCAGACTGCTGTGTTGATTCATGCATTTTTAAGAGATTTGGAGGGAGAAAGTTAGAAGCAAACAGTGCTACTGAAAGGCTGGGACCAGTTTTATTAATTCTGGAGTAAGCAGAAGCAAAGTAGCTAATGTGTGCAGAATACAGTGTTTGGAACTATGCAGCAAATGCCACAGGCTTTTAAAAAGTCTGTGTTTAGACAGACTTTAATCAAACAGAACATCTTTAATCAAACATCTTTAATCAACATCTTTAATCAAACAGAATCTCCCTGCTTGATGCTGAAGAAAGGTTGGATATGTAAAGCAATTCAAGATAGCAATTCAAGTAGATCACACAAAAGTTAGTATTTCCATTTATGGGCTGTTGTGTGTACAGGTTTTGTTCAAGTGTTATTAATTGTTCTTCTGTTGGCATCGATGCAGGCCACAGCAATGCAGCATAAATGCAAAGCAAAAAAACTTCCTGAGTCCTTGCCCCACAGAGCTATACCATTAAATAAAAGAGCACAAATTATAACAGAGCTTTACAAAAGAACACCAGAACAATACTCATCAGATTGAAGAGCAGTCATCTCAGGACCCCAGCAGTCTGTTGTTGGCAATTTTTTTGTAGGCATTGTATCTAATGGCAATGAAGATAAATAGGTTACATTTCTTTAGAAGTTCTCAATGGAGCTTCTGCCAAATATATGGATGGAAGCACTCCAGTGCTCTTTTGAAGATGTAACAAGTGGAAAATAGACTGGCATCATTAACAGGTTAAAAATAGGAGTCAGTCTTTAGATGCTGAATGAGAAGATTACATAAGCTATGAAACTCCTAAAGAACAAGTAATTTCTGCTGACGTAGATTGTGGAGAGAATGATTGTGAGACAGGTGAATGAAATAACAGTATAAGAAAGCAGTATTTTAGCTATCTTTCCGAGCAGAAATTCATGGGGAAGAACTGAACTTGTGAACACCAGACAAAAAGATGTGTTAGAAACTGATATGAGGGGGTGAGAGTTTCAAAGGTTTTAGATGTGTAGGCATCTGGAAGTCCCAGATCAGGAAGAATCTGTAAGTTAAATATAGCACCATGGTCAACACTGGTACTAATTTGAGCGTGTGGTGTTGTGCAGACAAATGGGTGAGGGTTGATTGCATGGAACTCAGCTGTGTACATGGTCCCTAGACCAGTTCCTTGGACCAGACTCCAGCTGTGATCATCTCTTTGGCAGCTAATCCTAATGGTTTGTTCTTCAGATTGTATGTTGCCCTGGGCATTTGTTTCTTCTCTACCAGTTTTGAACTATTTCAGGCAGTAGTAGAAGTTGAAACGTTAACACAGGTAGAAATACAGACTTGGCACTGAAATAGTTCTAGGCTATAAACTCCAGGGCGAAGAATATTGTGTTTTATAACCATAATGATGTTTTTATGGCTAGGATTTGAAAAAAATGTGTGTTAGGCCTGTGCTCAGACTTTTCTGGAGTATAAAACTCTGAAAAATATTGTGTGGAAGCTAATTATTTGCTTCCTCACACTGATCTCATTGCACTTCTCTAATCACCAATTACACCTTTTATTTGGTTAGGTTAGATGTACCGGAATCATGCTCTACGTCAATTATTCTAAAGCACAGAATCAATACATTAAGAAAGACGTGAAGAAATGCACTAAAACCATCCACAGTTACCACCATAACTACAAAGATGTAATTTTCATACACTTAAACCAAAGGATATTTTTTTATCTACTCTTTCTGGTATTTCCTGTGGTGCTTTTATGTAATCAGTACCAGCTGTATTGTTAATACAGGTCACAGCAATGTAGATTTCCAGCTCAAATAATTGATAGCTTTCTCCACTGACCTCATCCTCTATTGAGGCATCATCTCTGAAACACTTTCCACAGACACAAACCCTACTGTTTGCATACTCTTAACTCCTGCCCCTGGTTACTGTACTGTCCAGTTACATCTGGGCCTCTGTCCATTCATTGTTCTTCTGAAGTTTTTAGAAAATTAAGGGAGTGATATTGATAAAGTATTATGAAATATTTTCTTGGTCATCCTGATATCCACTGTAAGACCATGACTTTTGCAGAGCATCCTTTTTATTTAATGTTCATGCTTTTTTTGTCGCTGTCTTTCTTCTGTCAGTACCTAATGCTGCTCTTGCATAACAATCTTAATAAAAACTCAAGGATCTTTACAGGTCACTAAGTTTCTGGTGAAATGACCGTTGACTTGAGCCAGTTTGTGGTCTCCTCTTCTGATTTTGTTCTGTTTTCCACTTTCTTAATTCTCTCAGAAGTATGGTTACTCTCTTAAGGACATATTCTGCTGACCAGGGTCTGCCTTCCAAATGAGTTTGCAAAGGAAAGGGTACACTGGAGTCTCTTCAGTCTTCTCTATTTGTGGTGTCAGCCCTGCCCTTGCTGTGACCATACTGCTCTGATATTCTCTCAGATAAAACTCTTAAGAATAGATGAGGTAGCACAAATAGTTTCTCTGCCTGATCATTCAGCAAAGATTTCCCACAAAATGATCTTGTATCTTTTATCTGCATTGATACAACTGCCTACCCTAACTTATTGTAGCAGTAGCTTATCTTTTAGGGCGTTTGGATTATACATTTTATCTGTTTCACATTTCTCCATCCGATCACGTTTGTTTTCAAATCTGTGTGCAATCTTTAGAAGTTGTCATTAAAAGCAGCCAGTACCAAACACTGTTAACTGCTGCCTCCTTTTGCAATGAGCCATGCTGTGCTGCCTCTGGATCTATTGCCCCAATAAACATCACATCTGTGACCTCAGCTCATTCTCTTCTATGGACCTCTGTGTTTCTCTCTTGGGAAGCACATTCTTTGCAGAGAGGTTTTCTTTACCTTTTGAACACAGTTTATCATAGTTTACCCAGTGCTGGCAGTTTTGATTTTAATGGGGTGATTGGTGCTCCATTTCTTGCACCAATTCATATTCATACACCAAATTAATTTAGGGGCTACTGTTTAGCATAACCATCTACCTGGCCTTTCTATCAGATATCACCATATCTGACCTAAGTGAATCCTGGATTGGACCTCTTAATATTTAGTATTTAACCTGATCAAGTTAGATTGTACCTTGCAGAGTAGCTGATGACACAGAATTTTCAATGTTTTTTTCCTATATAGTGGAAAAATAAGTTCTGTTTTAAGAGGTCTATTTCCAAAGACAGTTGTAAAATCAAACTTTATCCTACATCTCTCAAAAAGGAAAAAAAAAAAAAAAAGCCAAGAGAAAAAAATTCAAATCCTTCTGTGAACTGACCTGTGAAAGCTATACTGTTCATATGTATCGTTGCTTTTCATGTAATAGAATTCACTTTGATCCGTGGATTCTAAGCTGTCTTGGCACAACTGAAGCAGGACTTTGTTGTGAAATTAGTGCCTGAAATACAGATTGCTTTATGCAATAGGATGAACATCTTGCCTTACAGCCTATGCAGTGTTGCTTAAAGATAGCAGGAGTGCATTATGGCATTATCTAGGAACTGCTACTTGAACTTTTGCAAACTTCTGCTGAAGTAAGTGAGATTACTCACCTGTGTAATGTAAGCAGAATCCATTACCAAATGAATGTTTTCAACAGATCTCTATGTAGACATCACAAAAGACTGACATTTGCAACACTTTTCAATAAACATCCATCAAAAACTTTACATATTTTGCTGCTGAATTTTCTGCTTAATTTTTGAAATTTTGCCTTTAGTATTTTACCATTTTTAGTCTATCCAAAAAGTAAACAAAGGAAGAGGTGAAGGTGTTTCACAGACACCATTGCTTCAGGCAACTGTCAAATGTAAAATTCAGTGGAAAACTTCAGCATGTCTCTAGTTTAACTCAGTTGAGGAATGCTGCAAAAACAGGTGTTGTCTGACACAAGCAATAATTATCTTTCACCTTGATGGATGTTAGTTTAATCTGTTTTTTACATGGTAGCTAGGTCTCAGCTGGGTTAATGCCAGAAAGCAGATGAGATGTTTTGCGTACTTTGTGTATGACAATGTCCCAGATTCTTTTTACTCCCCTTTTTTTATTTATCATATTGAACAGTTTTAATAATCTCAGTGGTTTATCCATTAAATTTTAGCTCTAGATTAATTTTATTTTACACTATCAATGTATTTTAAATGAGCTTAAAATTAATCGCTGGCTATTGAGTATTACACTGAAAGAAAAGAGACTAATGAACAGAATATACTTCTAACATATAGATGGTTACCTATGCAATATTAACAAAGTAAAACAGCTTAAAGAACAAGATTAAGGGAAAAAAAACTAAGAAAAACAAACAAAAATCCCCTGACTTCTTGTCAGTCCTTTGCATACATTTAAACTAGAAAATAAAAACATGTAAGTTCTACCTTTAATCTTAAATGCTGTATTACTTTCTAGTATCCAGTACTTATATCACATGCTGCCTCATATTAAGTCACTTCAAACGAGACTACACCCTTCTTATGGCCTTGGGCAGTATTTCTAGTCCTGTGGGCATGGGAATAGTCTTTAAATCGTGCTAACATTGAACTTGGCACACAGTGTCAGGGATTCTCTTTGCATAAACAGTGTTTTAACAGTTCCTTAAAGGTGTTAGACAATATATACAGCAAGTTAAACAAAAGGCATGTGGGGCCTCCTGGTTTGGCAATGTTTTTTGCAAAGCTTGAATTAACAGATATGTGGTAGACCACCCCAATATAAGATTCTTGCTGGTAGTTCTCACTTGTGCAACACATGGTGTTGAAATTATTTCAAACTAACGCACATGCTAGTCACTGGTGACTTCCACCAGAACATACACAAGTAAATTTCCAACAGTTCCTGTTGCTAAGTTTGCTCTTAATAGCTCTTGTCTGACACAGAATTTCAGCACGACAGGAGCCTTGTGCACTGAAAATGGTGGGTTAATATTAACAGCATTGGTTTCCTCTGAGCATACACTGTACTTCCCCCACTGTGCAGAACAGCCAATGGTTTAACTACATTCCTTGGCCTACATATTCTTCTCTCCACAGTCTGCACCTGAGAGTCTCATTTATTTCCTCTTAAGACAACTACCATTACTCTTCTGTTATGGCATTAGGCTATAACAATAGGAATAAACTGTTTCAAAAGGACAACACACAGCAGGATTGAAAGACATGATTACCTGAAAACCTGTGTTGAAAGCAGACTGCGTTCTACAGAGCTTACAGATACACAGGGGAAAATTGTCTCAAAGTCATATTTCTGAAAGAGACCATTAAAAAGGTTTTCTTAGCCCCCAAGAAAGAAAATCACTAAAGGAACATGAAGACTTTCTATTAAGAGTTACCAGTAAATTTGAATGCTCCAGGCTGTTGGTAAATTTTGTAACTGTGCATTTTGCCTCAGGGAAAACAAAAGTCAGGTAATACAGAATAGAAAATGAAAAAGTGCAGAGAACATTACAAGAAAGACTTACACAGAGAGACAGAAGACTATCCATTCACTATAGAATAGAAAACCAGAAAAATAATGAAGCAACCTTCAGTGGTGATGAAATTTATTTCATTTGGGTGTCTATATGCAAAAAATATGGAAGTACCATTGAGTTATTTAAAAATCCTATCCCATGTATGTTTTCATTCCTTATTATTAAAACATGGGTAACACTTATTCTGTAACATATTCCAGAAGGAAATGATTCTATAATTAGGTTTTCATTTCTAGAGAGCAGCACAAAACAAATGAAAGAGAGTGCCTGCATTTTATGTATTGGATATACAAACATAGTTTCATAGTTTTATATCCATTTTTTTAATCTTTCTGGTTACCCATTTCAATATGACCCCCAACCACAAACTTTGCATAGAGTAAAATACTTGGCAGATGATTTTACACGCTATGGAAAAGAAACAAAAGATAAAAAGAGATGACCATATGTGCTTAGGTATT
This sequence comes from Urocynchramus pylzowi, assembly GCA_013397555.1. NCBI lineage: Eukaryota > Metazoa > Chordata > Aves > Passeriformes > Fringillidae > Urocynchramus > Urocynchramus pylzowi. Next base: position 35,238 of record VZRH01007203.1, on the reverse strand, counting down.
TAATAAAAATACTTATGGATGTCTTTTAATTAAAAGTGAAGAGTAAGTCTTATAACAGGTGCCCAGGAATTTCTGTGAAAGACATTGATATGAAAGATTGGCCAGCTTTCAATATGGAATCTGGTTCTATTTTGTCAATGTTTTTAAGATGGCATTATGATTTATTTAGCAGCAGCTGGAGATATCATTACTAACATGTGTGCCCCTCCCAGGGTAAGTGTCGGAAATGCTCAGCAGGCACCTCAGATACAATATTAATGTTTATGGATGTTGCTACAATAGACAGAGAAAGAAAAATACATATACAGCCAGAGAAGAAAAAAACCATGCACCTGTATAGATAGAAAATATGACAAAGCAGAAGGACTCAAGTTTGTGATCAAATTTGTAAAATGGTGCATAAATATTTTTCATCCAAAAACTCAGGAATTTCAGATTATGTAGGATCCTATGTTCTTAGGAGTTTTCCTTTGGAAGGTTGAGTTAGAAACCACACATCAAGCACAGTAACCATACTAAAACTGCAGCAGCTAGGACACGAGCTGAGGAGTTGAAAATCTGTGTTGAAGTATGCAGGCAGTCATAAGCTGAAGCACGCTGAACTATACGGGAAACAAGAATAATGACAATTCCTTTCCTTATTAATAAGAACATAAAGAAAATGCATTGGGACTGCAGGACTCAGTATTGCTTTCCTAGTGGCTCTACACAGGACATCATCACAGAGAAACACAGCCTGCTCACGAAACTCAGCCTCAATTAATACATCTCCAGGTACAGATGGCAAATGTGGAGGAGGTGCAAACCTCTCAAGAGTTGAATAAAATATTTATAAAATATCTCAAGAGCAGATAAAATATTTAACTTCAAACGTTATCAAAAAAATTATTCTAACCCTAGAAAAATGCCACCCTTTGTGGAATAATGGATGAACAAAAGACTGAGCAGAGTCAGTGAACTTTGGATAAAAAGCCAAGTAAGGAATAACTCAAGGGGACAAATACAAGAACATGTAGCACCATTTCTTAAATGTTTTTAAATAAAAGTTAAAGACCCAAGGAAGAAAGAAAACCAAATACCACTCAGAGATTGGCACCACTCAGGGAGCTCAGAATTTATGGCAGAAATACACAATCATTAAAATTACTGAAAAGTAGGAAAAAAACAATATGAGAAAGATAACCTTACATATATATATACATATACATATATATATATATATACACACATACATGTGTATATATATATATAGCCACAAAGAACTAGAATATATTGCCAAGCTAATCCTACTCTGCACACTGTTTAAAGGAAAACACAATAAAGCCTTTATTCAAAATATGTGAAATTAGAATGGGGAAAAAAGGAGAGAGTAAACATTATTTGTAACATTATTGTAAACAGTATGAGAACTATAAAAAGTCAACAATAACTAACATTTGTGACAAGAAGCCAGAGGTTGATTTGCAAAAAGAAGTTTATTTCTTTCCCTCTACCTCTTCCTCAATCAGGCCAAAAGGAATTGGACTCATGGAGATTACTGTTGGGAAATGGGGATGAGCTAAACCTTCCCAGAGCAGGAGCAGCAGAAGTAATGTGACCAGTCCTGGTTGCTAGTGCATGTTTGGATGCACATGCCTTGGGAAAAGCTGACCACTATTCCTGATTATATCTTAATGGAACTTGACTGTTGAATATTCAGATTTGAATTAGACTTTTGATGTGATATACCTGATGAGGGCTACAACCTTCTCTTGTTTCCCACCACTTAAAGAGATATATGATAATGAAGAAAACATTTTGACTACATAACCTTGTCTTATTATAGTTTAAAACCAACAATCTTTAAAATGTAGCTGAAATGTAATGATTTCTAGTATTTTTTCCTTACTACAGATCTCATTACTGATTGTAGATGACTCTATAAACTGAAGAATGTCATTTAGGAGTGAAATTTATCTATAACCATTATTTTTAATGAATATATTCTAATGTTTCATGTTTCTTCTGCCTAAACAGTACATTTTTACCAGAAACAAATTATTTGTTTAACAATCTTCATCTATCTAATTAACATCACTGGCATTTTATTACTGAACAAAGAATACAATATAAAAGGAGAAAGAAAGATTTTTCACTTAAATGCAAAACCCCAAGGGGAAACATGCTTTATGTCATTTTAAAGGAGGAGCTGCAGCATTATAAAAGGAACACAAATGTGTGAAATTTTTTTTTGCCTTGCCTTGCAGCTGATGAACTTGAATGAATTTGCCTATGATTAAGGGATAATAAGAAAGGATGTTTAACCTTTTTTTTTAACCCAACTAACACATTAGTGACCATTAAGATTTTTTACCTTTTCTTGTTAGAATGACAGACAAGACTTTCTATTATTAAAAAAAAAATTACCTTATCCAGTGTTCTTTGACTTGAAGCACAAATGTGTGCACAAACATTAGAACAAAATACGAAGTCTGTTTATGCTACATGAATTTACCAACTATTCAGAAATTACTTAGCAGTGATTTGTGTTTTATTGAAAGAAAAACATATGTGGAAAATCAAATTGCATACCTGCTAAATATAGGAAGCACATACACAGCTGAGACAAAAACTGTTGCAGATGTATATCTGTAACAAGTAGTGTATATCTGTAACATTTGGTGCTTGATGTTTTTTAAATTTCTGATTTTGACTACAAAAATATCAGTACAAAATTAATATGAGGTACAATTTTACTAGAGGTGCTACCAAAAAAAAAGGTATATTCAATTTTTTCATGTTTTGCCCATATCCTCACAATTGCTGGCAGCTCCACTAATTTTGAATCTACTCTACTGAACTCACCCCATTATGGAACAAGTTTATATAGGTTCACTTATTGTGTGATTGCTGAACATGATGTGTACATAAGAGTTTAAATTATCTGAAGTTTTTGTCTGTGATTTAATTTTATAAATCTATTACAGATCCAGTAGCTTCATGCTTTTAAAACACTTGCAGGAAAAATTTACTTTGTAAGATTTGAAGAGATTAAGAGGACAGTAGCTCAGACTGAGCTTCTAGAAATCACTGAGAAACTATTTCCCTAACAAATTTTGATATTAAATGCTTGCATTGTAAAACATGCTAATGACTGGTTTTGGGTGATGATTTATGAGTCACATTCAGCAACATGTAACAGGAAAAGACCAGTTTAAAGACCTTTAACAAATGCCTAAGAAGAAAGCTAAGGCTTGGTCACTCTGGAAATTGATTATGCAGTTAATCCATTAAGGAATTATGGAAAAAGATAACTATTCCTGCAGCACATGCAGGTATGAAAGATTAATAGTAAACAAGATGCTGTGAGACAAATGCTTATTTTCTCAAGCAAGTCAGACGTTTAACAGTGCTATTACAGCGTTGACATACTACTTGATTTCTTGTCCCTTCTTTTTGGAGAGAACATGCAGACTGAACAAACCACCCCAGAAGGCCTCAGCTGCCTTTTAAATTATTTGTGTTCAGATTGACTGTTATTAAATATGCTGCCTCCTGGAGAAAGTGAGGCTGGGTCAGGCACGATTGCTGTGTCTTGGGCTTGGTTTCAAATGTCCCTGAGCTTCAGAAGCAGGACGTTTTAAAGAGAACCACTCATTCACCCCATGCTAAAGGCGTAAGGCTAATATTTTGAAAACCTCTAATTCAATGACCTGTTATCTTTGCTTGACCTTATTTCCTGTCATTGGCAAGAAGTGAGCTGCTTCTATTCACTCTAATAGCCATATAGTATAACCCTTGCTGTGAACAACTGCTATTTATGCATCCCTTTGTAGAGAGCTCCAGCCTTGGGAAGTCATCCCCTGCCTCAGAAGGGTCATATACAAACAGCCTCTTGTTTGACTCAAGGGATACATCACATTGCCTCGCCCTGTATTTTTACCTTGTGCACTGTACTTCCTTCCTCTCGTGTTTAACTCTGCACAGGTGGTTCTGTGCTGCAAAACCAGGTGTCTGAGTCTGAAGTCATCTGAAAACATGTTTACCTTCTTATAGTTTTTAGCTGGATTTCAGTAGTTATAAATGCTGGGGTTTTTTGGTTCTTTGGGCTTTTTTGTGGTTTGATTTTAATTTTGTTGGTTGGTTTGTTTTTTGAGAAGGAGAAGAAGCCTATTTATCATGGGTTCTTTCCATTCTGGAAAGAAAAGATTTTGGTGCCTTGCTACATGTATTTGTCATCTGACCAAATATGAGTCCAAAAAAATATTCCAAAAAAGTATTAGCGAATAGGTAATTTATTTAAAAACAAATGGAAACAAACAAGAACTAGGAACTTATATCTGAGAAATATAAATTTTCTCCACCATTAAAAGAATGGCTAATATACAAATTACAGGAGGTATTTTATAAGAGATTCCAAGGAGGAAAACTTTTTGAAGCTTCTCTACATTTAATTTCTATTTTTAGTAGTATATAAATAGCTTTATACAGGTAACTATATCTGCTGAAAGTGGTCCATACCACAAAAAGAAAATCCCTCTTCTTTCTCTATTCTATTGTGATTCACAAAGATCCAGATCTCAAAAGAATGTAAAGTCATAAAACGGTACAGAATTGAAGGCATTTTTTTATACTTTAAGAAGTTAGTATACACATCATCTTTGTGTAATTAGGAGAATATTAATATTTCTTGAATCTTGTTTTTCTGTTAGGACAGATCAACTATGCCAGGTCTTTATTCTTAAGATTTAATCAATCAGTCAATAAAGTTGATTTTTTGCACAACTGTAGTCACAAAAAAAGTTTTACACCCACTTTAAAGAATTTAATAATTTTGTTTCTCAGTGGAGGAAAAAACAGACAAAAAAAGCAAGTCATGCAAGCATTTAAAAAACATTATCCTGCTTCTTCTGCATTCTATACTCTCTGTTATGGGAGGAATTAGCTATTGAATATTGCACTCATGTATCACAAAGCTGCAGCTGTTAACAATACCATCTCCATATTTTAAATGCATACATTTTAATTTTTTCCTGACAAGTTAAGCATTGTTTCATAGGATGTTGTAAAGAACTAACATATGAAGCTCAGTTCTACCAGTGAGAATTCATGGTAAATATGTCAGACTGGATGAGGCATTTCATGATGTTTTGTTTTGAAGAAATAACAGAATTTCTGGGCACAGAAAAAGCCTGCAGTGGAGCACTTGGTGCTGTGTTTTGTAGGTGTTGCTAGTTAAGGAAGAGAAGGTAGGAATTGAGAGCTGTGAGGTGGATGAGGATTTTGCTAGGGGGGAGGTTCTAATTTGGTCAGAAGTGGCTGGGTGAGAAATTACTACTGTAATTTCACAGTGATCAGTTTTGTGATCATCTCATTTCATAAAAGAGCAAAAAGTCAAGAGGGTGGTAGTGTCCAAAAGAGAATGGTACTTAGAGAGTGTGCTAGTGGCATGAAAAGTAATGTACAAAGGGAATGTTTAGTAACTAATAGTAAGAATTAAAATTAGACTAAGATGAGACCAATAATTCTCATCAGCTGGAAACCACTGAAGGAAAAGTAAAAGGTCAGGAGGTATTACCTGGTCATGGAAAGACTGAGTTGCCAACATGATATGGCTGTGAAAAGTCAAAAGTGATCCTGGAATATATGAGGTGAGGCACTTCCAGTGGAAATAGGCAAACATTCATAACATTGGAGAAGGTGTTGTTCAAGCCTCACCTGGAATACTATTCACATTAGCCCATATTTGAAATTCATCGTTATTCACAATTGAATGACTAAAGAGAAACTTGCTGTACTGACAGCACCCTGGAGAAGAGAATGAAAAGGTTTGTATGGTGCAATAGATTGAAGTCTGCTAGAATGGTTCTCTATACTCAAAATGGAAAAACCTTTATTAATTTGAAAACCAAATTAGTGCAAGAATAAATGGTTATAATCTAGCTCTGAGCAATTTTTTTCCAGATTTCAAGGAAGGTTTTAACTATTAGAAAGGGACATTGAAGGGGAGTTTTCCTTTAAGAACAGTAGAAGCAAGTACCATACCTGTTTTGATGGCCAAGTTTGATACATTTTGAGAATGGGTTTTGTGACTAGATAGCAATTGCCTGCAACAGCAGTGTCACAGAAGGTGTTTTACAGAGCAGTGCCACGATAACATATATTGCTTTTGACAAAAGTTACTAGCTCTGATATAAAAATTACCACATTGTTGCCGAAGTAAAGCTATCTGTAAAATAATTCCTGTGAGATATTGACATATTAATATAGTTTCTCTCAAAATTAAAATTTAAAAACAAGCTCTTTCTCCCTCCACTTCCTCCCCCCACCTTGTTTCAGCAGATAGTAAACTTTGCAAGAACCACTTCACCAAGCAATAGTAATGGTAGTAATATATTATACATTACTTCCAAAAGAAAACATACCTTAGGATGTGGTGAAGTGTAGAAAGATATTTTTATGGTCAGTGTGAATATTTTAGTTTCTAGTTTTTGTGGCACATGATGATATTATGTTAAGAAGTTATTATTCTGCAGTGTATGACTTACTGCCTGGTCCTGCTGTTTTAACTCAGACCTTTCACAACTTGTTTTCAGACAAGGAGATTCTTTTACATTAATTGTGCATTTGAGTAAGGAATGCAAAACTGGATCCCCATTTACTACCTTGAAATAAAATGAACAAACCAAATAGAGTTAGAGGAAACAAGGAATTTGTATTTTGCATTGATTCAGTTCATAACACAGCTGTTTTCCAGCTTTAACCCTCATATTGAGAATTCTCCTACTTGATAAATCACTCAGAAAGGTTCAGGTCTGTGACTATCTTCTATTCAATTCCTCTTTCCAGACAGAGATAATAAAATGGACAATGTTCGCATTCAGACACAGAAAAGGTGATAGTCCATTAGGAAATCTGAACATTTCTGCAATAAGTCAGTGTTGCTGTTTCTTGCCTCACTCTTGTCAGTTTTAACCACTATTCCCAGGACTGCAATGGGCAAATATACTCCCGTGTGCACTGGCCTGTATTGTCATCCTAAGAAACAAATAAACTAAATCACAGAGGGTAAAACCTGAGCCTTTGGCATTAGGGTTCCGAGGAGCTTAACTTTCATCTTTCAAAGTATTCTTCTCTCAAAAATCAAGCACAATCATCATTAGAAAGCTTGGGTTATACAGAGCTAAGGTTGCAGGAGGCACTGTGAAAATCAGAGTTGAACACACCAGCTCCACTCTCAAGCAGCCATCTCACCAACATGGTAATTAAACTGACACCAAACTCATCCTAATCAAGCTTTCTTCAAAAGATGTACAACTTCATAAAAGGTGCAGCCAAGCCCCTCACTTTCAGAGAAGCACTCCAGCTCCTGTGATAGCATCCTGCTTCCTGATCAGACCAGTGAATATTTCTAATCATGGTCTGGCACAGTTCCAAGTAAGGTCAAACTTCTGCCCTGGAGCTGAACACTTCCCCATGCTGCTGGAGGCTCTGTGATCAGGAATACCTTCCCAGCAAGAGGGTGAAGATTGTCACCCAGCCAAGGTATGACTCATATTTCTTATGTCTTGGATGGCAACTTGCATTAGTAGGCAATTAGATGAAAGGGAAACATCATTGCTATTTCCCCTCTTCTGAGTGACATCCTGAGCATATCTAGTAAAAAATTCATGCATCTAGGGCCCTCAAGGTTTGTAGCTTATTGAGAACAAAGATATGTCGGTAAATGCTCTTTTAAACTCCTAGTTCATGCTACATGTTCCTAGATGCTATGACGTTTTAAATAGTAATAAAATAAATAAAAGAGTCTCTTTATAGGACTCCTGCATAAAGATTGGGTTGCTAGAGAACTACTGCAAGATGTTTTGGCTACATACAGCCTGGTTTTTCAAATTCAAGTGGAATTTTGTTTATCAACTCAAATGATGTTGTCTTCCAAATTATACCCTGCTTTTGTACATAACATTGCATGGTCCCTGTGTTAGACAATGCTCTCTTGATATCATACCACTATCATTATTATATCTTCAATTTGGTCTGCAAAAGCCTTCTGCATGGTGTAGACACTGCACAAGGACATGCTAACATGCAAAATCTGGTCAGGGGAATGATGCAACACCCTCTGTGTTCCTCTGCAATGTGTTTGTGTGGAGGACCTTGGCTTCTTGAAGAAACTTTCAGCCTGGGGAATAGAAGCTATACAATTCCAATAATGTGGATAATAACCACCCTCCCTGTGAGGGAAAGGGTCTAATGATCAAAATGCTTCCTAAGAATTTAACATTGTTAAGTTATCAGGATGCTGATAACAGGAGTAGATACCACTGTCATGTAAAACTAGAGGGAGTATTTGTACTTAATGTACACCTAATACATCCTAAATTAAAAGCTATCCTTAACCAGCCTTTCACATGCTTATAGGTGCAGGTAGAACACACCATTTCTTTAATAATAACATGCAATTCTTCTATTGAGTGTTCAGTCACTCATAATTCTGAACATATCAGCCTACATCATGATTGGCACGTACAAGGCAGAATGTCCATCTGGAAAAAATATATGCCACAAATTACCCATAGCATGTTGACATTTTTCCTTACTTTTCCATGCACTTTGAATTGAAAACAATTAGCCAGCTAAACTACTAGTAATAATGTTGTTACTCGTAATAATGTTGCTGTATACTGAGTATACTACTGGGTGCACGGGAGCTCTGAGAAACCAGTTAGCCTTTTGTCTGAAAAACCTGACCCACTGACTTTCTCCCTTTCTGCTGCCATAAAATGGTTCTGTTCTGGAACTGCCAGCCAAAGTCAGACCCTGTGCCTCCATAGTTAGCAGGCAGAGTAAAACCTCCCTCCAGGTGCATAAAGAAGGCATATATGGGATATATAATACTTCTTGCACAGCTCTGCTTACAACAGGCTGATTGTTTGTGCAAGCCTAGGCACCTTCCCTTCAATTAATTCCATGTATTACTCTTCTGACAATTTAATGGGCAGCTGATATTGCTACCATAATTTTACATCCAAATTAAAGTACAACATGTGTAAACACATATTTTTTTTGTGATGACGTGTAAAGGACTAACAGGAACAAATGTTTCACCCTAAGTTTCACCATCCCCAAAACAATTCAATGGCTCCATTCCTTTGCCTGGTGAGAGGAAAAGCTATATGAATCCAAGATGGGTGCTAGTGTCAGTGTTCAATGCACTTTTGGAAGGTGTTTAAAGTGGTTAGCACAGCAAGGGAACCTACAACAACATAACAGGTGATAACCTAGCACAGAAAATAAACAGAGCTCTGGACTCAAGCAGCTAATGTGATAGACCTGCTGGTGCAGGTTTGCTGTGTTTTGGCCATTGGCTTGGCCTGTACACACTGGTCTCTTCTTCCTCATGTCAGGACAGTCTGATAGCAACATTGAAAAGAGAAGTGTTAATGGTCAGGGACATTTGAACAGTGTTTAAGACCTTGTTTTAGTCATACTGCTGCATTTTACACCAATGCAAGCCCACCATCCTGTTACTTATCTTCATAGCTCTTATGCTTTCCAAGGAGAAAAACATTTTCTGCCAGGGCACAGAGAGGTGAAGAGCCCTACTCAAGGTGACAATGAAGGAATCCACAATTCCAGGAAGGGAACTCAAACCCCAGCTGAGCAGTCTGGGACCTACTCAGAATATGTGGAAACCTTTTTTTTCTGCAGTAAAGAATGGTGAAAAGGGTACACACATTTGTCAATAGATAGTGCTGCACTCCATGTCATAATGGTGCTATAATTGGCATCCAGCAGCCTCTGCATAAGGCCACATGGTTAGAAGAAATTGCTAAATTATTTGACTTGTAAACCCAGTTTGAAATGCTAACTGCAGAGTTGTCTGAGTGATAAACTCTTTAAGGAGAAACCTTTGATCTCCAGTCAAGTAAAGACCTTTAAAAGTCCTGAAGTCTGGAGTAGCCAGCCCTAAAGACCTTTGTTTGCAGCCATCACTGGAAGAGGGGGAGGGAAAAAGCATTTTGCAGTGATTGCCCAGAAATTTGGCTTTGCTTGTAAAGCTGGAAGGTGAAAGGCTGTGCAGCTCCCTTCCCCCAGACAAACAAAAAAAAAAGGTTATCCAGCTTTATGGTATAAGGCAGTCCTTAAGTTTAAACTAATGAATTTGGCTTAACAAAGAAGATTGCAATAATCTGAAAAAAAAAAAAAAAAAAAAAAAGGTTTAAAGACAGTGAATTTTCATGGTCTTGAAAAAACACTTTAAAGATCAAATTTGAAGTGTCCTGTGGCAGCCTTTAAGCACACCATGTTGCAACAGAGTTTTGGTTTCTGGCACTGAAACGGGAAAGAGTTCAGTCTACACACAATTTCAGCCAGAGGCACTTCCTCACTTTATCACCCAGCTCAGCTGCCCAGGGCCGGGTTTGCACGTGTGCTGACCACCACCCTTCAGCATCACTCCACCCTTCAGCATCACTCCGGCTAAGAGCAGCAGCAGCGCGTTGGGCTGCCACTGCAGGCAGGGACAGCTGAACCAGATGTGAACTCTCTCCTGCCACTACACAGGCAACCTCTAGGAGAGGCAGGAGGGGTTACTAACCTTTCCTTCCTCACGAGTTTATTCATGGATAATATCCTTCTTTGCCAACATTTCTTCTGACAGTAGGAACTGGAGTTAAAAAAACCTGACCGTAAATTGGTAAGGCCCGAGTGCCACTCCTCCTACTTCCTCCTGTGTCCTTTCACCACTGTCACCCCCGGATGAAAGTTCACAGCTCACGAGCAGTGTCTGTAAATGGCAGATCTTTTACTGTTAGCTTTAGCCTCTGCTGAGCTCCCAAATGGGATGGTGTTGCTTGATGGGGTCATCTGTTTACTTAAAACAGGACTGGGATCAAAAGTTCATTTTCATGGACCATTAAAGGACAACGATAACTGCGCCAGCCACTGCTGAGTTGAGCTGGGTGTGACTGGAAGGGGAATAACACCATATGCCAGCCACCCTGTTTCTAATAGGATTTATTTCAAGTGCCTTCCCTGTACCTATTGGAGAATAAGGAAAGCCATCTTCCATACCAGTCTACAAGATGTATCTGTAGGCAGTATCTGACACATTATCTTCCCCTCAGAGGTCACTGGTGATTCATTACAGCATATTTACAGACATTCCAACAGCCACTTGGATTTGGTTCAATGAATCAGTAACAGTCAATTTCTGACCAGCAAAATCTTACTCATCTTTCAAATTTTTTTGGTCACAGGAAAACTCTGAAAGACTTACTGCTCATGTTAAGCATTAAAGTCAGCACTTGTGACCCAGGAAGGGGGTGAGGCAGAAAGAGAAACAACATGGAAAAGGGTGAAAATTTAAGTAACTCAAGTTTCCACACAGCAGAACTGAAAAACTGAGCCAAAATTCACATTGCCTCTAACAGGCAGGCCCATGAAAAGTAGAAGTACTATGACAAGGAATGATTTTTGGTGTAAAAGCCTAAGTTATTTAGGCTTTTAAATTGACAGAGGTTTTGCCTAATAACCATAAAAGCTTCAGTCCAATCATGACTTAAACCTAATTTCTACAGGAACACAAAGAAAGACTTCCTTAATCAAATACGGACACCCAGACCATGCAGCTGACCTACATATCGGCTGAAGGCTGAGCATCTGCCTGCAAAAAAAAAAAAATTTCTCCTGCAAAATTGTGGGT
>VZRH01007203.1:9785-23324 GCA_013397555.1 Urocynchramus pylzowi | reverse complement strand
TTTTTTCTTTTTTTTTCTAATGGCACTTCTAAATGCTCAGGAGGAAGTAAGGGTTTGTGCCACGAAATCCCATCCCGTCTCCACAAAGCCAGCCAATGGCCAGGTGGCTCCAGGCAGAGCCGTGGGAGCCCTGTCTGCAGCTCCATCTCCAGTCCTTCCATCCACAGAGAGGCTGCCAGCTCTCCAAAGCCAAAGCCTCAGGCCTTTGATAACAGCCATATCATAAGGCCTTTTCTCAACTCGAGGGTGTTTCTCCCTCTGTGGTATGGTGTGTTTTGGCTACTCCATCGAATTCGTTAGAAAATGCCAAGGAATGGTGTCAGACCAGCGTCAACTGGACAAAAATTTGAAAACTGAGAAGAGAGAAGTGGGAAACCCTGGTGGCCTGGGCAGTACCAGCACTGCTTAAGGGACTTCTGCTACGGTCTGTAGATCGCACAAGTGTCTGGTGGCACCCATTAACTGCTTTCAGCATAACAATGGCCCTTTCTCATCCCTGCCCATCCTCCCTGTCCCAGTTAAATGAGCCATTTCCCAGACAAATAAAGACTGGAGAGTCTGCCTTCACTGGGGTAGGAGACTGAGGAAGGCAATTCAGACGGGAATGGAGGGAGACAGGGCCACCGTGAGCGCTGCTAAGGCACACGAGGAGAAGGGGAAAGCTGGTGCAGGGGAGAGAGGTGCAGGGAGCACGGGGGAAGGTGAGCTGCATTTACCCTCTGTACAGAGTCTTGCAGCAGGGAGGGGAAGCCACAGTGCAGCAGCAGAAAGAAGGGATCAGAGACATGCAGGAGAAGAAAGGAGATGGGAAAGGAGGAAGCTGACAGGAGGGGACCCTGGTGCCTGCACCAGCTCAGCCTGCAGGAGCTGCAAGGTGCACAAGTGTTGAGTAGAACCAGCAGCAAAGGGCTGGGTTTCCATACTCCCCACTTGTTGTTTCCTTAGCACACTTATGTCCCCTCCATCTGAACAAGATGAGCAGGCCCAGAGTCACTTACTCTGACCTTGTCACTAGCTGGTGGCCTGACTGCACTCCTCTTTATCACTAAGAGGAGTTTATCACTAAAGGACCACTGCCCCTTTTCTGCTGTGGCTGCAAGGACAGTGTGTCTGATTTAAGAATCTGCTGCTAAAATTCTTGTCCTTCCTCCAGGCTTCAAGAAAAGCAAGCAAACAAGAAGCAGAATAGAAGCAGAAGCCAGGTGGGACACACACTGTGCTTTAAAGGTAACAGATTAAGCTTCAAGTCCACAGTGCATCAGTATTTCTTTGCCTAGTGTAGGTAATATGAAGTTTAAAATAATTTTTCATATTTGTACCTGACTTTATATTGCTAGATGTATAACTATATACCTTTTGCCCACATATAGTGTAAGCAAATATTTCTGTGTTTTGCCTGACTGCAGGTTTCATGCTGCCAGATAAAGCAATCCGTTTTAAGGAATTCAGGAATACAAGATGAATTTATAATATCTCAATTGTATTTTTGCCACTTGTGCTAAGAACAACTGTTCCAAAACCACAAGCAGCCATGCTAATAGAGCAGAGCCCAGAAGTTGGGCTTAGAGAGCTTGAAGTTCAGTATATGAAGAAAAAAATAGCAAGACAAATATTTAATTTGTTAAATGACATTAAGACAAATCTTCCTCTACAGCAATGTTAATTATAAGAAGCCATTATCAAAATAATTAAAAAAAAAAAAAATTTGAGTCTGCAAAACTCACAACCCAGAGAGAACAGAGAGCCTTGCACAAAACTGGGGAAACATATTTGGGAGCTTTTTATGGTAGACCTTCTCAAGCATAATTCTCTGCTGATGAGGATGAAGGATGAAGCTGATCAGCGCTGCAGTCAGGACACTGCTGACAAGTGCTGACTGAGCCTTCCCTGCATATCTCCTTCCAGCCCAGCCACTCCTGCACTCCCTGTTCCACAGGTACTGTTGCTTCTGTAGGCACTTCTCAGCCTTTCTCAGGCTGCAGGAGCAAGGCACTCAGCTGAGGGCTCACTCAGAGGAAGAACACTCTCAGGAGCGTTTGCAGCACAGTATCCCCCTCTTCCAAGTGCACTCTCTTGGAAATACCCCTTGTTAATATTGCTGTGACTTTCTTTTCCCCCTCATGCTGTAACACTGGTGCTGAATTTTGATTAGACAAAACCAGGTGTAGCCTGTGGCATTTATTTATTTAGAAGCAAATACAAAATTTCAGTAACTATTTTGGAGTTATAAAGAACGATAGGTCAACTGCTTCTCTCAATCCAGAATGGGTTCTTATATTTTTATCAGTCAATTAAAGGAAATACTTGACTTGAATCCACAAATGTCTTTTTCCTTTTTTTCCAGCCCCCCCAGACAAACGTCTGACACTTTTTGATACTTTTTGGTCTTACATTAAAGTTAGTGTTGGCTATTTATATAATTCATACAAGTAGCCACAGGCACCAAAAAAAAAGTTAATTTCTTAACTGTAGCTTTCCTCTCTTTATGGTTGCAATTTCAATTAACTGTTCTAAATAACTGACAACATGGAATATAAAACATTCCTGCAACAATGTAGGTCTAACAGCAATTACGTTGATTTACTCTGGACCATGTTAAGTTCAGGGAGTAGGATAAAGAGACAAGAGTTTAAAACTTCTTTCACACTGATGTAATAAATTCAGTACATTGCTTTAAAGTTAGGGCAAAATAGCTGGTAACTGAAAGTCAAAAAAACCCCTTGTTTTGTTTTCCACTGTGATAGAAAACAATAGATTATGGGAAAGTTCTTCAGAAGGTGATCAGAGGAAAAGTTCACCAGCATCTATCATGGACTGTGTCTCTGTGGCCTGCTGGGATAGGAGGGAGGGACATAAAGGTGTCAGCAGTTGAACTGATACGGTAAATCACAGTAGGGCTAGTAAAGCGCGATGGCAGCCTAGTGTAAATGCCTTCAGACTTCTATTTCTTCTCCGAGGTTGTACTCGGGACACGTCCCCTCTTTGTGACCTTATCTCTGGGGCAGTGGGTTGTGCACTGGTCTCTTCTCTTTAGTTTACGAGGGCTAATCCATTTGCAGGTTAATAAAAGGTGAAAAGGACAATCACCAAGGAGCCACCAAAACAAACAAGTACCTTTGACTGCTTAAGGATTCTTGGTTTTCCACATCAGCATGCTCAGCCTGTCTCCTTTCTCTCCTCCTGAATACTTTGATAATAATTACATCTGCAAACTGTTGATTAAAAAAACTACTAGCAGTATGCAAAGGAGGAGAACAACAAGACAATTCCATAAAAAGTGGGTGGTTCTGCTTTGCAGGCAAGTAACTGGTCTCTGTAAAATGTACTCTGCTGTGCATGTCCTTGTGGTTGAAATTTGAGATTTTTTCCTAGAAATACCGACTGACAATTAGTGAATTTCAGAGACCAATATGCTCTCAGTCCCAGTTAAGAGGAAAAGTTCCCTCAGAAATGTCACAAATATGAGCCATTTCGTGTCAAAAAATGAGCGAAAAGATCACAACATGCCATCACTTCAAGCAAAATTCATTATTTCTCTCTTTACTGCCAGATTTGTAATGCACGTGCTAGCTTGCTGCAGTGCTGTAGGCAGCATCATTAACATCAATAATGTATATTAAATATAATGACACCAAAGCCAGGGACAGTGGGACAAGGAGGAGGAAAATCACCTGTGTGTCAGGCAGCCAGGGCAGCAGTGCGGTGCTGGAGCGGTGGGGCTGTTGGTCTCACTGCTGGTTCCCCTTTGTTCCCACCCTATCTCCTTCCATTCTTGTCAAAGTTAAGGACAATTCACAGAAGAGGAGGCTATTGCCAGGACAATTGACAGAAGAGGAGGCTATTGCCAGGTCAGGGAGCAGTTTCCGATTACTCTGCGGTTCCTGGGCTTCCAAGGGGAGCTTGGGAGAGAAGCAGTGTGTTTGATGAGTAGGTGTACGATGTAGATTTTAGAGGGGAAGAAGACCCCAACTCTATTCACATAGGCAGGCAGTACTCTTGCTAGCAGGGCAATATGCCGACCCTTCCTTGCTTTCCCACAGGATACAAGCAGTAAGTTCATTCAGAAGGGCTCAGCTATAATATAAAAGCTAATAGGTAAAGCACACCACAGCCTCTTGCTTCTTTACATCAATTAAGTCAGCAAGGGAACCAAGACCTACTATAATTCCATGGAAAATTCAGATTCAATCTTGAAAATATGTTTGTTCTGCTGATATTTTACAAAAGCAGTATATTTCTGAGATACAGATATACCAATCTGGTATTGACCCCATAGAGCTCAAGCAGAAAAAAAATCCCAAACCTAAGCTGTTGCTTTTATAATATAAATAATAAAATAAAAATTACCTTCAAAATAGCAATTCCTGGAGGAAGCTATTTCTCTTAAAGCAGCATTAACAAAGATGACTTAACAAGCGTTGGTAGATGTGTGCCTATGTGCATCTCCTCCTTAAACTGTACCTAGAGCTCTGCTCAGGACCCACATCTCTGTATTGACACCAATCTTTTCAGCTTCCCACCACTTCAGAAAGTTGTGGGCCTGCCTCCTACTCAAGAGTGCAAATGGTACTGACTGCATTTTGGTTACTTTTATCTCTAGAGAGATCCTGTGAGGGGCCCTCAGCTCTGGAATTTATTCCCCGCTTTGCTCAAAAACAGCCTCCAATCTTTGACCTTCTGCGTAAGCTGTGAGGCCCAAATCCAAGGATTTGCTTTGGGAGAAGCATAAGAAAGGTTGGCATTTGTGGGTGTGGTAGGAGAACATGTTGTCTATGCCTGATTTAGTCCTGAGTTTATAATTTTCTCATGTTGTGACAGTTATCCTGCACAGCAGCGTAGTCTGAACCCGTGAATTCTAAGGCTTTCCTACATGGTCATAAACTGGGGAAAAGAAAAGCATTGAAATCTAGCAACATGTGAATGATTGTGTATTTGTGAACAAAATGACCTGGCAAACAAGTACATCATAAGTCACTTTTGCTAAAATGATCCTTCCAGCCTTGCAAATCACACAAGCTCTGCATGTCTCCGGGGCACTAACGGAGTACAAGGGAAACTGCAATGCTGGGACTGCTGATAAAGGGACAAATAACATTTAATTAACTGAGAGTATTTAATATCTTGCCCTGCCTATGTTGCAACTGAAAGGCAAGCTGTAAACACCTATTAAAACAGCACTGTTATGTCCTACTACGAAAGTTCTGTCTGTCACCTTTTAAATATTTAAATGTCAGATTCTTTAAAAGCTGTTTCCACTGCTTTTACTCTTTGGATGTAAACAGATTTGTTAAATATTTTATTTCTAACCCACCCACGAAGCTACATTCATTTACATAACTTAATGAAGGCTGCATTATTCATTGAACTTCTCATATAACATTTTTTGTAAGACATTATTAAACAAGTGAAGCAAGCCAGTCTAGTAATGAGTCTTCTCTAAACTTGCTGCCAGTTACATTTCCTTTCTCCTAATCTATCACTCTAATGGTTGCAACTAATAAACTTTTTGAATTTTTGCTGCTAATCTGTATATGTTTTGCATTGCATGCTGGATGTATAACTTGACAGAGAATTTACAATACAAACCACCTGGCAAACAAAACTATCTCAATTAAATGCTATCCAAACCCACCCCACTCTTTTTTTTTTTTTATAACAGAGGACGACTAGATGTAACATAGTACCTTTAAGCCATAAATAAATTCACTAATTTGTGCCTGGAACATACCAGCAGTATATCTCAAACTCTGGATTTGTGTCTGCATTTTAAAATTTCTAAATCTTTGCAAAAGTCAGTAGATTAAAGTTTGGTTTATGTAAATGTCCTGCATAGCCTTGTAAAAGATCCAAGAGTGTTGCATACAATCCTGTTAGACTGTTCTAGGAAAGATGATATGCAATAATTTTCAGGTAAAGAAGTTCAGCAATAGGTTGCTTACACATAGGCTATTTAATCTATTTAATCAGTGTTTAAGACTATATCAAAAGTAATACTGGATTTTCAGGGAGTCTAAGCAGTGCAGCTCCCTTTGAGATAGATAGCAAATTTTCAGAATTTATACCTCATAAAATCAATTCTAATGATTAAAAAAAATAAATAAATAGAGAGTTTGATCCAGGGTTCTAATTCTATGCACATTGGTTTCTGAAAGACAGGCATATTATTTTATCAGCATCCACCCTAAAAGCCTCTGCAGATACATAGAATTAAAAAAAACCAGCAGTGTTCTGTTCTTAAAGATGGCTAGATGCAGATTTGGGAAAACATTTTTTAAAACTTCCTATAGCATGTATGAAAGTACAACTTGAAAGTCAAAGATGAAGTATTTTACATATTATTAAGTATTTTTCTTGGTACCTCTCCAAAGGTTAATTCTAAATCACTGAACAGGATAAAATAAGAAAACAAACAATAGATTGAAATGGGGTAGAAAGAAGGAAAACCTTTTTTGTCAGCCTCTCATCTTGCAAGCTCCAGGAAAGACTCCTGTAAGAAATAAAATAAAATAAAATAAAATAAAATAAAATAAAATAAAATAAAATAAAATAAAATAAAATAAAAACCTTAAGCACACAAGACTTCAAATTATATTGTCCCTTGAATAGGTATTTCTATAAACCAGAACAAAGGAAAATCTTTCCCAGCTCAACTGCTGCAAGCAACATGCAAGTAACATGTCTTTGTTTCACAAGGACAAAATAAATAAACCTGATCAAGTTATTTTTAATCATTTCCAATGAGTCCTCAGCATTTTTTTTCTTAGCCATATAACCACTAGCAAAATTCACTTTTACCTGTTTTGACCTTATCTGGAAATACTCTTACCTTTCAATCAAGTATTGATTTATCAAGTAGCATTCCTCAATGACAATTTACATCGGTGTAATTCATAAATGTCCTTTTGATTAAAGAGTGGATACAACTGTGTGTTGTTCAGAACTTAACAGAGCGTTCAGAAATTCTCAGCTTTAGAGATGCTGCTGGCTGGCAGGAGCTGTTACTCACATGATTTTGGGAGAAGTGTGGGTTCCATTAACTCACCTTGCCCTCGGGGAAGAACCAGCATGCTACATATAAATCATGGCTTTTTACTCCAGGACCAAAACACGGCACCTTCTAAATTGTGTGTGATTTTTCGAAGAGAGACCTGGTCAAATATTTTCCTTTTAAATAACAGGCTAGCCAAGAGGAGGAATATGAAATACCCTGCCTCCTGTCTTGGTGCAGCACCCCAGCACAAACTATGCTCATTTAGGGAGCTGGAATGAGGACCTGGGCTGCCCAAGAAGCAATTAGTTTTCTGATAGGTAATTTTTCAAGAAAATCAGTTCCTGAACCCAGCATAACAAAAGGGGTGGGGGCTTGGGGTGCAGCAGGCAGGCAGCACCTAAACAGCAACCACAACCTCAGCATGTGCCCACCCCAGCCTCTGCTGAGCAGGCAGAGCTCCACTCACAGCAGAGCTCACCTGAAACTGGTCTGCAGCCAGCATCCAAGCTGTCAAAATACAGCTGCCTACAGGAGATTAGCAGGGGTTGTAAAACCTGCTCAAGAAGTTGGGCAAATATTTTAGCAATTAACCCACACTGAGCTCCGTTTTACCGTAGCTGCAGTGCTACCATTTCTCAGGATAGCTTGTTTAAAGCTAGCTCCAGGATGCCTAAATTGCACAGCAGTGACAGACTGCTTAGCTACAGAGATAAATTATTACAGGGGCAGTACCTAACATAGGTTATGTTGTCATGATTTACAGCAGCTGAGGATGTGCCCCCAGATGTCCAGACAAAATCAAATTAAGTATATGATTTTTTTTTTTCTTCTTCAAACATAAAAGCCATGCAAACTTGACTCAAAACCAAAAATGAAAGACTTGCATGTATAACCTTAGACTTACACTGTGAAAGTGTTTGTGTTCTCCAGACAGCACTTAGGTTCCCATTCTTTATAAAAATAAAATATAAACTAAAATAATAGGAAGACCATGCAAAAAGTTCCGACATATAAAAGATTTTAATTAAAACTAAACAAAACATTTAAATAATATCAACATCTATTTGGATTTGGAGAATGTTTTGATGTTACAGAAGAAAATGTTAGTAAAGAATACCAAGACAAGAGTTCTGCTGTTCTCCAGACTCCAGATCACCTCCAAATCAGGATCAAGGTTTGCAATTTTCCACTACTATACTGGTAATAAAGGGGTCTTAAACTGAGGTTATTTGTCAAGTCCCTGAGAAACATAATGGTGCAAGCAGTTTGCACAGGAAAAAATATTTAAGATTTTAAACATTGTCAAGAAGACTCAGGTGCAATTTAAAAAGAATGCATTTTGGGGCTACAAAAAATTGAATACAAAAATTTATTGATAGTTATACTCATTTGTAGGCTGTATCTAAAGCCATATATTAGAAGCTCCCATGTTTAAAATGCTAGCTGGAAATATATCAAATGCATCGTAGAAACACTCCTTAAAAAAAATTCCAAACCTCATAGATACTATTAAGCACCTGCAGCTATTTTGGATAACTTAGTTCTGTCCTTAATTTTGATCTTGGGAGAACATAATAAAAAATTGACTGTTTTCCAGAAGCAAACAAAAATTTTAATTATTCTATATGGTGCTACAAGTGCTCATGACACTGAATTACATTGGTTTACTTTGTAGATGTTTATAGAGCCAGCCTATGTTGTTTGACTTTTGAGGGAAGACTAATAGGTGTAGTAAGCAGGGGTGGCCACAAAACCCCTTATGGTTAAGCCAAAATAGGGGTCATGCCTAGGGCATTTTATCTGCCCTGCTTACACACCCCTGGGGAATTGCATCTCAGCAGTTGATTCTCTGTTAATCAATTCACATTAGTGCCTGCCTTTTAGTTTTCACTTTGCTGAATTCCAGGAAAGAAGTTCTTAAACCAAATGCTTGCTCTATCTCTGACCTAGTCAGAGCTGCTGCATTTCAAGGAGAAATAAGCAGATTTTATTTGCTCTACCAGCTGATAAGAGACACCTTGTAAGTAAAGATTCATAGCCAGCAAGCTCAACACAGACCAAGATTCAGTGGTGTGTTTACACAGGTCAGCAGTAATATGGGAGGAGAGGACATTTATGGATTTTTTTTTCCTCAACTAGCTCCAGAGACAGACTTGTGTGACATTATTCTGCTTTCCTTTTCTTGCTTATTTACTGTGGCTCAACATGATGTGCTTGATAAGGAGACCTGTAGCACTTGCTATCACTCCATGCAGTTTTCAGCAAGCATGTGGTTTTGTACTGTTCTTGCATTTACAAGCTAAAATTTATAACAATTAACTACTCACAAGCAACTACTCATGAAGGAGGGAAGAGTTATGAACACAAAAATAGCAAATACCTCGTTCACAGAAGCAGATCTGGCTTTACATCCAAACCCTAGAGCCTCATCCATTAAGTTACTCTCTAGCATACACACAGATCTTCATACAAAGGATCATCAAAAATAAACTTTATTATCAAACTTAAAATTCACACATTAAACATACAATCTAGACACAAATAATACTGAAAACATTCTCAAACAATAACCATTTCAGGTGATTTGGATGAGTAGCTAGTTACCACTGTTTTGAACGCTTTTCAGATATTTCTTATACGTACACCATCCTGAAATGTCTTCAAATGCTTAGCTGGCCAGCTCTCAATGATATTTTTAAATAGGGGAAAACTTATTTCTATAGAAATAACATTATCTAATTATGAATCAAAGACCCATAATTGTAGTGCTTGGGGGAAAAAATATCATAGCTTCTTGAAATACTTAGAAGACATAAATAACTATTGTACATTTACAAGTTTTAAATATTTAAAGGGCTTTGTTACTATAAAAAGTTACTATGTACATATTAAATGCTGTATAGAAATCCATTTGGAGTGTTGAGCTCTCAGATTTGGCCGCTGAAACCTATGAATTTGGTAGGCAGATTGTCCACAGGGTACACTATGGGGCCAGTTTTCATTGTAGGAGGTCCATTCAGCAGCTGCCAGTCACAGCTCCGAGCCAACTCCACTGTAAATATTTTTAGAAGGACTTTTGCAAACTCTTTGCCCACGCAGCTCCTCAAGCCCCCACCAAAAGGAATGAAACTGAACCTAGAGGAATCCTCTGGAGATGGAGACATGAAGCGATCTGGGTTAAATTCTTCCTTGTTGGTAAAGAGATCTGCCACATCATGTGTATCACAGATACTGTAAATAACATTCCACCCTTTAGGGATTTGGTAACCCTATAAAAAAGAAGAGAAAGGAGATGTAGAGCACCTTGCTGTGTTAAATAACGTGAAGTGACGGAACAGAACACATCAGTGCACCCCACCTCCCCTCCTGGCTTCCTGCAGGTCACTCTAAGGCAGACAGGCTACGTGAACACAAAATACTTTGCAGCTGCTCTGAGGAGTTGTGCCCAAACCTTGCTTACATTTAGCTCAAGGGTCTTGAGTGCAATCCGAAATCCTCCGGGAACAGGCGGGCTCAGCCTCAGGGTCTCTTTGATGACACAGCCTGTGTACTTCAGCTGCTCCAAGACCTCCATGTCCAGCTGCTTCTCTTGGTTGGAACTGCACAGCAACCCCTAGAAAGGAAAATGCTGCCATGACATTCATGAACCATGCAGCCAGGGCTCCTGGCACTGCAAAGCAGCTGCCCCTCAGCAACAAGCAATATTTTCCTGCCACCTCTAAAAGTAGGGCACCACCTGGGTCAAAGGGAGCCCTGTCTGGGATACCTGTCCTGGAGGTACCTTCCTCCTACTGCCCCCTCCTGTGAAATGCCTCTGGGAAGACACAAACCTTGACCTGCAGCTCTTTCCTCACTTTCTGCAGGACTTCATGGTGGAGCCCTAGGAAGGCGATCAGCGACGTGGCAGCACTAGCAGTGGTTTCATGGCCCCCGAACAGCAGCTCTGTGGCAGACTCCTTCAGCTCCTGACACAAAGGATAGAAGAGGCATAAACCAGGCCTTGAACACGGTATCTCTGCCAGGCCCACTCAACCACTGCAATGCTGTACATCATCCCCAAACTGGAACAGACACCCAGGGGTCTGGAGGGAGGTGGTTGGTGGTGCTTATGCTCCCTGTGGTCATGTCTCCCCCATCCAACAGCCTGACTGCAGCCCCTGCACCCTAGTGCTCAACACCAGCTGGATTATTTCATGGGGAGAGAGAGCCTCTCCTGTTCTTCCCTTTTATCCCCACAAAGTAAGTGTGATGTTCTTAGAGGGCTTGGAGGAAAGAGATTAATCCAGTCCTGGGGAACCTTACCTGCATGTTGAGCTGCTCGCCGTTGCCCTGTGTGTGTTCCATCAGCAGCTGCAGCGCGTCCTTGTAGCCGCCCTCAGGCTCCTTGCGGGCCATCTTGGCCCGGATGTTCTCCTCGATCTTGGCATGGATAATGTTGCGTGCCCGCAAGCCCTGTCCAAGCAGGAGGGAGAGCAGTTTGTGTCTCAGACAGTACTGCCATCCCTCCCTGCCATTCCCCCGTGCCCTGGCCGCAGGGGCAGCTCTGGCTGCCGGGAGCCTTACCCGGTAGAGCCCACTGAACGGCACATCGATGGGCAGGGAGAAGAGGTTGCGGATCATCTCCTCGAAGGCCTCGACCAGCTGCTGCTCGCCGTCGGGGCCGGCCTGGCGGGGCTGGAAGCCCAGCAGGATTCTCATGGCAATGCGAAACATGAGGCGCTTCACCTCGGGGTACACGAGCAGGCAGGGCCCGGCGGCGCGCAGCCACCGCGCCAGGCAGGCGCTCACCTCCTCCTGGATGACGGGCACGTAGTGCTGCAGGGCGTCCCGGGAGAAGGCACGCATGATCACCTGCCCGGGGGGACGAGGAGGAACGGCACAGAGGCTCAGCCGCCGCGCCCGAGGCGACCGCGCCCGCTCCCCGCCCGCCGTCGGCCCGTACCTTTTTGCGGTGCTTGTGCTGCCCGTTGTGGAGGTTGGAGAGGCAGCCCGAGCCCAGGATGGTCCGCACCGAGGCGGGCCACTGCACGGAGACGAGCCGGTGCTCGCCCAGCAGGATGTGCCGCACGTTCTCGGCGCCCATCACCCGGACCGTGGGCCGCCCGAAGAGGTGAGTCTTGTAGATGAAGCCGTATTTCCTGCGTTTCATCTGCAGGAATTTCCGCCTCTATACAGAGGATGAGAGGGAGGAAATAATAAAATAAGTTTTAGAAAGCATAAGAGAAAGAGGCAGGGAGAGCAACTCTTTCCCACCTGGGCACGGGAGCCTGTCAAAGTTGCCGCTCATCTCCCTCCCCTGCAGCCCGAGGAGCTCTGGCTCCAGAGGGGCGTCTCTCCGCTCCCTGCGCCATCGCCTGGCCTTACCTGCAGCACCAGCTGCAGCGTCTCCCCGAAGAAGGGGAGCCCCATGGTGCCCGGGGGCAGCGGGAGCGGGCAGCTGGGGTCGCGGCTGCTCACGCAGTACAGGTCCCAGAGCTTGACGGCAGCCAGAAAGAGTAGCAGGGGCAGCAGAAAGGTGCACAGGGCGCTGGCGACTAGGGCGGAGAAGCCCATGACTGGGGAGCGACTGCCGCCCAGCCCCCCGGGAGCTCTGAGTGCGCGGGCTGGGCTCGCCGCGGGCCGCCTTTTATACCCTTCCCAGGTTGCTGCCCACCCCTACCTTGGTCCGATAAATTAGTTCACCCAAAGTTCATCTTTAATTGCGGATTGCGGCCTGGCTCCTCCCCTCGAAATCTTTAACTATTTGCTTTGCGTAGTGCTTCCTACCCGCCGCAGACCGCTGCCGGGGAAGGAGAGGTGCTGGCGGGGGCGGCGGCAGCAGCTCCGGGCTCGCTGACCCCGCACCGCGTTCTGCGACTGGGCTGCGGGACGCCGCCGACAGCTGACAGCCGGTGGTCGGCCACCACCGCCTCCTCGTCCTCGGATTTATCGCCGACCCTCGTTAGAGACCAGCGGTTGCACCCAGAAATTCCGGCGCCGGCACCCGGCGGCCCGGCTGTCCGGAGTCACCTACCCCGCGGCGCTNGCCCGCCGCAGCTGTCGGCTGGGAACGGCGAGGTAGCGGCCGGACCCGGGAGACACCGGGCCGGGGCCGTGGGGCGGCCGGAGCGGACGGTCCCCCGTGCTGGGGCAGCCCGGAGAGCCCCTGAGCGGAGCCGCAGCCGTGCCGGCCCATCGGCGGAGCAGCCCCCGCTGTCCCCTGGTTCACCTCGAAAGGCACGGCTTGTGTTTCTGCCGGCCGTGCAGGAAGGAGCCGCCGGCAGCAGTCCGTCTCAGCCTCCCGGTGCAGGTTCAAGCGCGGGTCACCGAGGGAAAAGAAGGTGAGCGCGGAAAGGAAATACCAAACTCGCCGTTCCCAGCTCCTCTCCCCGGGATCCACTGCCCACCGTCGCCTGAAACTCTCCGGCATCCCGTCGGGGCTGCCGTGGCCGGGAAGAGGCGCTCGGCACGGCCGGGCTCCCCGCCTGCAGCCGCGGCCAGAGGGGCTCCGGGCACGGGCGCTGCTCTCTGCACGGGAGCGGCGGCTCCGGGCGGGAGGAGCGGGCAGC
>VZRH01007197.1:56968-71020 GCA_013397555.1 Urocynchramus pylzowi | reverse complement strand
AAAGATGTATAAAATCTAAAATAAAAAATATAAAAATATATGAAATAAATCTAAAATAAAATTGATATAAAATCTTTATGATATATAAATATATATAAAATATAACATCAAAAGATGGCAAATATTGATTTACCTATTTAAAGCAAAGAATTATTTGATTTAAATACTGCTATTTTGCCAAATAATTTGGTTTTTTTTAAAAAAAAAAAAGAGTTATATTTTTTGCTGAAAGTCACAAAATCCTGCTTTTTTTAGGGCGGGTGGAGGACTGTCATTCCTTAAAAAATGAAAATTTCACCACTTTCCTAATAATTTTCTCATGATGAATCCCTTATACCATAAAAAGACAAAGCTTGTTCTCCTGTCTGGATACCTCTAGAAATTAAAATTAATTTGATTTTTCCCTTGCTCCCTAATTAAACTCCTCTGGATCCAGCATTTTTTCCCCATGGAAGGACTTTTACCCCACTTCAAGCCAACACTTGAATTTATTTTATTTCTGATAAACTGAAGAGATTGAGCTCTTTGAAGTCCTTTCAATCTGGCAAATTCTCCAGCCTTTGAATCATTTTGATGTTTCCTAAACCCTTCCAAAATTACTCCTGCAGATACACATCGCTGTGCAATAAAGTATGACCTAATCAAAAATTAAAAAAAAAACATTTTCCCACATTTTCCCACCTTTTTTTTTTTTATTATTTTTTTACTCCTCTGCTCCTCAGGCAGTCAGATTGAGCTGCAGCAAAATTTTTTAGGGATTAATATTGGATTGTTGAATAATCCAGTGCTCGGTGATGTTCCAGGTAGGGAGGAATAGACAAGAATATCCCAGAAAATAGCAGAAATTAATATTGAAAAATAAAAAATTCATTTTTTCATTTTCCACGGGTGAACTGGAAAGGCCTTTGGCACATGGGGAATTTGGTGGTGCTGGATTAATGGTTGAACTTGACAACCTTGGAGGTCTTTTCCAACCATGAAGATTCTCAGAAAGTCATAATAAAAAATATTTCTTTGTTTGTCATCCAGGTTTTAAACCACTGACCCGGCCAAAAAATTCTGTTTTTTTATACCCTTATGCTGCTCTGTGGCAAAAAAAAAAAAAAATTAAAAAATTAAAAATAGCTGCAACAAAATTAGTTGTGACGTTCAGAATCAGGAGATGATCCGTGAGGTGTTTATTTATAGGGAGCTGGGGAGGCAGAAGGTGCCATTTTTGTGTAGTCATGTGGCTGCTCCTCTCTGCACTCCCAGGAGGCAGCGTGACGAGGAATTTATAGATGGAAGGAACGGGAATTTATGGATGGAAGGGGTGGAAAAAGCAGGGAGAGATGGGATGTGTGGGAAATGAACTCGTTGGAGCAGGGAGTGAGGGGTAGGAGCGGTGGAATTCAGAGCAGGTCCAAGGCAGAAGCGTCAAAATTCCACGGGTGGGAGCAGACCTGGGAATTTATGGTGTCCTCAATTCGCTGCTTGAGTTTTGGGTGATTCTGGGGGTGCTGCTTTGGTGGTTCCTGTAGATTTCCCTGGATTTTCAAACGTGGTAGGAGTACACTTATCACAGAATTCCAGAATACATTGGGTTGGGAGAAACTAAATCCCAACTCGTTCCACCCCTGCCGTGGGCAGGGACACCTTCCACTATCCCAGGGTGCTCCAGCCTGGCCTTGGACACTTCCACAGATCCAGGGGCAGCCACAGCTTCTCTGGGAATTCTATTCCTGGGCCACAGCCAGGAACTGCTTCCCAAATCCCATCCATCCCTGCCCTCTGCCCATGGGAAGCCATTTCCTGTGTCCTGTCCCTCCATCCCTTGTCCCAAGTCCCTCTCCAGCTCTCCTGGAGCCCCTTTAGGCCCTGGAAGGGGCTCTGAGGTCTCCTTGGATCCTTCTCCTCTCCAGCTGAACCCCCAAAGCTCTCCCAGCTTTGGATCCATGGGAATTCTTCTCTCCTGGACACGCAGTGATGGGAGGTGCCCCAGAAGCTGAACTTCCCACCTCTTTAATTCAGAAATTCCAGAAATTCCATTAATCCTGACTTGGAGGCACCAGGTGCCTGAAATCCTGCACGGATTCAAACCCAACTCACAGAAGCTGTGGCTGCCCCTGGATCCCTGGAAGTGTCCAAGGCCTGGTTGGACAGAGCTTGGAGCACCCTGGGATGGTGGAAGATATTGGGTCTAGAACTGGGTGAGCTTTAAGGTCCTTTCCCACCCAAACCATTCCATGATTCCATGGTAGCTTTAAAAGCAGGGTCACCACCAGGGACAGGCCAAAGTCAAGGAGGCAGAATCAGGAAATCCCAAATCATTCACGGTCACAAAACCAGGGATGAAATCCCAGCTACTCCGGGGTGCTGCTGCAGGTGAGGATGAAGCAGCGTCAGGAGATGGAGCACCCTGCAGACTCCATCCGGGGAAGGACTGGAATCTGGGAGAGGATTTGGGCAGGAATTCAGGTCTGAGGCAGAAGAGCCTCCAGTGGCATTTGCAGAGAAGGACAGAGGCATTTTCCAGCCACTTGAGCATCCCTGAAGCCCCTGAAGCCATGGATGTGAGACAGCAGATCCCAAAATCATCCCGGAGCACTCCACAGGTGTAGCTCCAAGGCCTTGGAGGAGAGGACATGGGCTTGATTATTACACCAAATCTGGGCCATTCTGTTGCTAATTAACACTCCCAAGTGCCTGGAGAGGCAGAACTTTGGGAGAGCCTCAGCTCAGATGTGTCTCCAAGAACGCTGAAAGCAAATCCGCGTCTGTCTTGGATCAAAGACCATAAACAGCTCTCTCCTCCCCGGAATCCTCCAACCCAAATCTCAGATCTCTGGCTATTCATCACTTCCTTGGGGCAAACCCTTTTTCCAAGTTCAGCTTGTTAGGTTTGTTGGTTTTTTTGGGCTTTTTTTTCCCCTCCGTTTTTCTCTGCAAATAAAGCAAGTAATAACTGTCAACGCGCAAATAAAAGAAATGTCATTTTCCAGCCGTCGCCAGAGACGCTCCTGCTGGGAGAGACAGAGCAGAAGCTGTCAGCTGCTGCAGCAGACATCAGCACTGATAATGTCCTTCTCTGCAGGAACCATCTCTGCAGGCTGTCAGAGCAGGAGCACGTCTGGAGTTCATAATGACCGAGCGTGTTTTCCCGCTCGCGGTTTAATCGCCGTTTTATGTGCGGTTATAAGCCCGGCTGTTTTCCCCCCTCCTCTTTGATCTGTCTCCTGGAAAAATCATTTCCAGCATTCCCTCACTTCCCAGGTCACCATCCCGAGGGTTGAAGGTGGATTTGTGGTGGTGGGGAGCCACGTGTTGGCGCTTTGGGGTCCGGCTCCCTATGGATAAAGGTCGACATCAGAAATCCTCCCCTGGATTTTGATACGGATCGTCCTCGGTGGGAATTGTCACTGCAAAGGGGCCGGGGAACAAAGGCTGCTCTTGTCATCCCATCCCTGAAGGTTTTGCTGAGTTGGGATTGAATCCGTGCAAGATTTCAGGCACCCAAGTCGGGATTAATGGAATTTCTGAATTAAAGAGGTGGGAAGTTCAGCTTCTGGGGCACCTCCCATCACTGCGTGTCCAGGAGAGAAGAATTCCCATGGATCCAGGCTGGGAGAGCTTGGGGGTGTTCACCTGGAGAGGAGAAGGTTCCAGGGAGACCTCAGAACCCCTTCCAGGAGCTGGAATTGTTCACCTGGAGAAGAGAAGGACCCTCAGAGCACTTCCAGGAGCTTTGGGTGTTCACCTGGAGAAGGGAAGGCTCCAAGGAGATCTTGGAGCCCCTTCCAGAGCCTACAGGGGCTCCAGGAGAGCTGGAGAGGGACTTGGGACAAGGAATGGAGGGACAGGACACAGGGAATGGCTTCCCACTGGGACAAGTAAGATTTAGATGGGAACTTGGGAAGGAATTCCTGCCTGTGAGGGTGGTGAGGCCCTGGCTGAGATTTCCCAGAGAGGTTGTGGCCTCCTAATCCCTGGATATTTTGTTGGAAGGAACCTTCAAGCTCATCCAACTCCAACCCCGACACCTCCCACTGTTCCAGGCTGCTCCAAGCCCCATCCAGCCTGGCCTTGGACACTTCCAGGGATGTGGCATCTGGAGGTTCCAGGAGTGTGGGGGTGAGAAATTCCCAACAGGACAACCAAGGAACAACCAAGGGAAGAGTGTAGGTGGCAGGAGAAGGGATGTGGATTCTTTCCCTCTTCACAGGAAAGGTCAGGAATGCTGGGCCCATTTCTGGGCTCCTCTGTATAAGAAATACATGGATTTATGGAATAAATCCATATAAAATATGGAAATATCCAAATAAATAAAAATGGATCTATGGAATAAATCCAGCACAGGGCCTCAGGAATGATTAAGGAAGTGGAGAACCTGATGCTTAGGGAGGTTCTGGAATCTCCATCCAATAAAATACCCAAAAGCCATGGACATGCCTGAGCTACTCCTTTAGCTGATCCTATCAGGGAATTTGGATTAAAGGATCTCCATAATTTTTTTCCCAAAATCATCCATTCAGTGATTCTGTTGATATCTTATGGACTATTTTCCAAGCTGGATTTTTCTCAGCACGTACTGAGTCCCCTCTAAATACTCTAAATACTCAATTTTCTTTTTCTTTTTCTTTCTTTTTTTTTTTTTTTTTTAATAGGTATTTGAAGAAAGAAGAGCCCTGCTTGGAAAATGGGTAAATTTTCTCTTTAAATAAATATTTGATACAGGCAGATTTTGGAAGTGATCAGGAATTTATCTCATGGGAATGTAAAATTTCTCCTCTTTGGAAAAAGGGATTCACTTTCCCTGATGTGACTGCTCTGCTTTTGAGGAGAGTAAAGGTGTCAATTCCCTCAGTTCCCACACTCTGTAAGTTTTGAAGTTGGGAAATCATATTCCATCCTTGGAATGAGCTGAAATGAGATGAAAAAACACCCAGGAAATGTCTGTAAAGTCTTCAAAAGAGATGCTGGATGTTCAGATGCTTCCATGGCCTGCTGGAGGGTCTTTGAAATCTGTAATAAACAACATTTTATCTACCAAGTGCAGACAGAGATTGGTTTGGGTTGGAACTGATTGTTCTTTGTGCTTAATAAGTAACTCATGAATTTATTTTTTTTTAAATCTATCTCAGATGGTCTTTACGNTGATTATTCTTTGTGCTTAATAAGTAACTCAAGAATTTTTTTTACATTTTTTTTTATCTCAGATGGTCTTTACAGGAAAATATTTTGATTTTAAGGATTATTTGTCTTTATGGGAAATGATCTTACCATAATTCGTTGTGTTTTGATAATAAGGAATTTCAGGGACATCAAGGAAATGAAATAATTGAGTGATTATTATTCAAAAACCAGCTTTTAATGGGAAAGGCAGCAAGTAGAAAACGTAAAACCCATCTCTTGGAAATTGCTGGATGTCTAAAAATGCCAAAGTCTGGGAAAAATGCCAAAATCCTCCAACCACTGTCACAAGTGCTGAATCATCTCGGAAAGGTCACGTTTCCTACCCTTCCCATGACATTGGATCAGCAGCTCTCAGAAGGCTCCTTCAGAGCTGATTCTCCTCCCAGCCAGCATTCCAAGGAAAGGAAGCACAAAAGCTGCTCTCAAGTCCCCACCAAGCCTGGGGTTGGGTGAGAGGAACCACGGGGAGAAACCTCAGTGCTCCAGGCAGGATTTCCCACGTTGGCTCCCATGACCACCTCCAAGTGGTCTCGGGAAATTTGGACTAAATGGAGCTGCTGGAGCTTGGATTTCATGGATGGGATCACACTCAGGGCAGCTGTAAAGGATTTCTTCTGAAACTGGAAGGCTGAAGCCAGCCCTATCTCCTGTTAAGCATTTTCAGTGATATCCAGGTGATGGAACGGAAAACAAATCCTCATTAATGGTTGGACTCGATGATCCAAGAGCTTTTCCAACCTTGATGATTCCCAGATTCTATCTGCAGATGATGCTAGGCTTGGAGGGGTTTCCTGAATTTTAGAATTTTAGGGGTTTTCCTGAATTTTAGAATTTTTTAGGGGGTTTAGAAATCAGTCTGGAAAGGTCTTCAGGAGGATAAGGGTGAGGGAAAAGTGCTGCATGAAAGAGTGACACCCAAAAACTTCATATCTGAGAGAATCCGAGGATGCAGAAGCTCTGCAGAAAAAATCACTGGGAATGAGGGTGGATCACAATCTGAATGTAGGCTGAGAGTGTCTTAAATAAAGGGAAATATCCCAAAGGCAGAGTCATTCCCAGTTCTGCTCCCAGCATTTTAGGAAAGCTGGGAACAAGTCACAGGACAGAGCAGCTCCAGAAAACATGGAAAACATCTCTGTGCTGCAGGGAAGATGGAGAAGAGGTGTAAAACCATAAACATCTTCTAAAAAACACAGAAGATGTCAAAAAAGAGGAAGGGAATGATCTGATCACTGTGGAGAGGGCAGGAGATCCTGGGCTCACGTTGCAGTTATGGAGACACAATTTAGACACGAGCAAAATCCAGATAATTCCTTGCTGGAACAGCTTGCCTGGGGATGGAGGGTGGAATCTGGAGACTTCTGAGGTTCCACAAACACTGCCAGGAATGGTTTAGGGAGAGCAGATCCAGCCTTGTGGCAGGAGATGAACCAGATCAGCGTCCCTCAACTTCTTCCACAGAAAGAGCATCTGACCTCCTGGAAAAGCAGAACAGGAAATGCCTCGCGCGGCCTTGCCACAGTGGTTTTCCTTTATTTGGTTTTCCAAATAAAGATTGGATTAAACTTGGGATGCTCATTGTTCATTTAATTCTTGCTGATTTTACTTGCATGCATATCCAGGGATTTGCATTTTCATTTTGTTATTTTTTCCCCGCTGGTGCCACAGGACATCTTTGATGTCTCCCAGGGTGTTGTGGTCCATAAAACACAGGTTGAGAAACAAGGAATGAGGTGACCTGAAGGGATTTAATTTCTGTTTCTGTGCACCTGACAGGAGGGTGCAGCCAGGAGGGATTTGGGCTTTGCTTCCAGGGAGTAAAAGACAGGACAAATGGGAACCTTGTCAGGCTGTGCCAGGGGAAGGTCAGCCTGGACATCAGGAGGAAATTCTCTATGGAAAGGGTGGGCAGGGGCTGATCAGGGAGGTTTGGAGACCCCAGGGAAGGACTGGATGTGGCACTCGGTGCTCTGGGCTGGTGACAAGGTGGGGATCAGTCACAGGTGGGACTTGATGGTCTTGGAGGTCTTTTCCAACCTAAATAGTTCTGTGATTTAACCTCTTGTTTTTCTTTGTGTCACCTCTCTGTGTGGAACTGAGCCCTTCCAGGAGAGGGACACCCTTCCAGGGTGGTGGCCACAGACCACGTTCTTGGGGCTGTTGGATTAAGCTCTTTTTTGACCCAGAGATGGGGCAACTGAGAGGCATTTTAAAAACTTTTATTCTATTTTCAGTCTCATGTGAAGGATGAGACAATACAGATGTTATAATTCACGCCATCACAATCAGAAATTAGCTATTTCTTAATTGCAACATATTATAAGCGTTTCTTGGCCTATTTGCTTTTCCTACACTATGTTGTAAATGCTTTAAAGGTAATCATCTAAAATTACTCTTGGTGAATGCATTTTTCATAGTTTTATTTCTCTAGATAAAAATTCTCTACAAATCCATTTCCTACAGGGGCCATCTCTGTTCACGTTGCAGCAGAGCAAAGAACACTGACCCCAGATTTGCTGATAATAATTGATCTTCCTGTGGCAGGATTGTCCCTGGCCTGGTTTTAACTTTTACCACCCTATCAAACAAATTAACCTGACATTTTACAGGGGAATCCCAGAAAGATTTGGGTTGAAAGGGACCTTAAAGCTCCTCATTCCACCCCCTGCCATGGGCAAGGACACCTTCCATTATCCCAGGTTGCTCCAATTCTCATTTCCAAGAGGAGATTCCTGGGAAGACTCTGAGGAAGGGAAGTGGCCTGGTGACAAGAAGGAGCTATTGCATTGTCACCTGCCATGGGATCAGCACCTGGATGAAGGCCTTGGAGCTTTAAGGTCCTTCCAACCCAAATCTTTCCATGATTCTCCTGTAAAATGTCAGGTTTCTTGGTGTAACTTCAGAGAGAAAACTGAAACCAAACAGATCCCAGGGAGGAGGGTTCCTAACTGCTGACCAGGAGCTGCTTGGCAGCAGAGATATTTGGGATTTGCTTGGGTGGATTAAGGCATTTTATAGATATCAGGTGCTTTGTCTGCTTCTCACCTTCTCAGCCAGCTCCTGGGTCTCCAATAAATCCTTTCAGCAGGACTGGGAGAGGACAGCCGGGGAGGGAGGGTGGGAAAAATCTCTCTTGAGGTTCTCTTGGTGGGGAGACTTTTAAAAAGGTTTGTGTTAGAATTGAGAGATGAATGGGACTTTTGGGTGGGTTTTGTTTGGTTGTTTGTCTGTTTGTTTGTTTGTTTTTAGGTTGTCGGTTTGTTGGTTTTTTTTTTATTAACAGTTTAGTACGTTGTTAATATATTAGATTTAGTGTATGAAGAGAAAGGTACCAAAAAAGTCACAAGACACACAGGTTCAAGGTCTTTTAAAACTATTTTGTCTAATTAACTTTTAGAATGTATTTTATTTCTACTTTTCTACTAAAAACTAATTCTTTGTTTACGTAATAATTGCATTGTGGCTCTTTCTGACCAATCACTTTGTGCTACTAATACTGCAGAAGATGGAGTAAATGAAGAACAAGAAGCTCAAAATATTCTAGCTTGTCTTCTATCTACTTCTATACTAAAAACCTAAAACTCTAAGTGTTTCACCCTGTGATAAACTATACTACTATCTATTTTACACACTTGTAGATTCTAATTTATCTTAAAGTTCTGGAAGCTTTGTCTATGGACAAAGGTTAAAAGCAGTGCTCTCCTGGGGATTAGGACTTCTCAGGACAGGCAGAGAAATATTCTCTGTGCCCTGGGTTCCTGCGGGGTTTTTGTTTGTTTTTTCAATTTTTGTTGGGGTTAGGATTTAAGGTATTTGAGACAATAGTTTGTGTTTAGATTTAGGTGGTTATTGGTTTTTTATTAGTGTTATAGTTTTATTATTGTGAGTTTTGTAGTCTTTTATTTGTAAGGTATAAAATTTTTAACTGTTTCTTGTTATAAGGTCTTTTAAGATTAAACTATCTAATTAAGAAATGATACTTAGATTGTTTTCCCTTTTAACTCAATAATTGATTCTTCGAAGTTTGCATTGAGGACTTTTTTGTCCAATTACAAAACACCACCCAAACCTATAAAGAAGAAGGAAAAAGAAGGTAAAGAAGAATAACCTGTCTCCACCCTAAAACCTCCATCTTGCTTNATAAAATTTTTAACTGTTTCTTGTTATAAGGTCTTTTAAGATTAAACTATCTAATTAAGAAATGATACTTAGATTATTTTCTCTTTTAACTCAATAATTGATCCTTCGAAGTCTGCATTGCGGACTTTTTTGTCCAATTACAAAATACCACCCAAACCCATAAATAAGAAGGAAGAAGAAGGTAAAGAAGAAGGAAAAAGAAGGTAAAGAAGAATAACCTGTCTCCACCCTAAAACCTCCATCTTGCTTCATCTTTATTTCTATATTCTAAAACCCTAAACTCTTAAGTTTTCCACCTTGTGATATTACACACCTCTAACCAACGACACACTCGAAATCCCAATGTTATTAAACCATTTTGGAAGTCTTCTCCACAGCCTTAGGTCAAATGCAGTGTTCTTTTGTGGGTCTGTGCCTTTTAGCACAGAAAGTTTAGAATTCTCAGCATCCAGGGTTCCAACAGGTTCCAACAGGAGGGGAACATTGCTTTTGTCTTCTGGAGAATCCATTCCTACTTTTGCAGAGCCCAGGGATGTCGCCCTGTTCCTTTGAGTTTCTCTAAGCCTTCTGATGTTTATATTCTTGTAATGGAGTTTCTCACACACTTTCATGTAAATAATGATTGTTTTACATTCTTCTCTGTAGCAGGAGAATTTTGATGGACTGTTAGTTTGACCAGTGTGGTTGGAGAGGTGGCAATGTCATCCTCCAATCCACTGTCACCTTTGGAATTCTATAAATGTTGAGGTCTGAAAAATAAAGTTCTCTTTTCCTGTTCCTGTTCAGATGCTGGAACACCTTGTGTGAGTTTTATTATTTCTTGTCGCGACGGTGACACGGGGATCCCCAGCTGGGCTGTGTCCCCCTCCACTTGGGGCCAGTAAAACCAGCAGCAGAGGGGCCTCTCCGGGCTCTCCCTGATGTCAGGCTTGGTTATTTGTGTGTGTGCACTCATGGATTCATTGCAAACCGATCCAGCACGGCCTGATGTCACACAATCCCCGCGGTGACATTGTTTTGGGGAAGGCCCCGATGAGGGGAGAGGGAAGGAGAAGCGAGGGGAATCCAGTCCGACTGGTTGGGCTGCTGTAATCGCATCCAA
Organism: Urocynchramus pylzowi; assembly: GCA_013397555.1. Classification (NCBI taxonomy): domain Eukaryota; kingdom Metazoa; phylum Chordata; class Aves; order Passeriformes; family Fringillidae; genus Urocynchramus; species Urocynchramus pylzowi. The sequence continues at coordinate 60,606 of VZRH01007197.1, read as the reverse complement.
GGGCAGGATCTGTGGAGGAAACAGCCAAATGTGGGATGGGGACTCGTTCATGCTGGAAAAGAGACAAATCCTGCCAATTTAACCCCTTGGCTGCTGCTGCTGGGTGTTCCCAGTGCTCCCAGTGCTGTGGCACTGGTTTTAATGAAGTTTAAACGCAGGCTGAGGATGACAGAAGGAATTCCCCCACTGGGAAACTCACGGCAGGGTGGGAAGGGTTAAAAAGGAGCAGCTCTTCCGTCTGCTGGGAAGTGAAGCTGGATTTGTTTTGACTGGTTCACTTAATCTCTTGATGTGGATGAGACTGAGCCAGCTACTCCCTCGTCTGCGGAGCTCACCCAGAAATTTATCAGCGCAAATTGGTGCTCGGGGATTGCTTTAAGGAGCAGAGGATGGGGCTGGGATCAGGCATGGGGAGCAGAAGCTTTCCCCCTTCGTGTGACAGAGAAAACCTTTTATTTCAAAGGGTTTCAAACCTTTTATTTCAAGGGGTTTCAATCCTTTTATTTCAAGGGGTTTCAATCCTTTTATTTCAAGCCAAAGGTGAGAAGGGGACAGGCAGAACCTCCTCTGTCCCCCTCTGGTACATCTTTGTCTGATTTTATTCTCCAGGGAACATTTCTAAGTCCTAAATCCCCAGGTTCTCCTTCAGTTTTCCCTTAATGCCTTGCTTAGCATCATTAGAATTGAAACTTATGTGAAAAACAGGGATTTAAAAAAAAGGAATATTCCTTAATTCACTGTGTCTGAAAAGACAGGGAGCTTTTTCTATTTGGGTTTTCATCTCTCCAGAATCTCAGGAATGCCAATCCCACACTCTCTTCATCCTGACCTTCTTGAAGGTCTTGCAGAGGTGTTTGTGAGAAGGAGAAGAGCTATTTGCTTCCTGGAGTTTGTTCTCCAGCACCTTGGAATTCATCCAAGGAAAAATAAATAAATAAAGAGGGAGTTCTTCAAAAATTATCATGAAAGAAAATGCTTCTCAATTCCCTTCATCTGCACAGTACATTTTAAACTATTATTCTGCCAGTCCTGCATGTGAACATAGATTTGGGGTGGGGAGGAAGCAGAGGAAAAAAAAAAATCCGCATTTCTAATCTGTTTCATTCTGACAGGGAAAAGAAGGGACACTGAACATTAAACTATTTATTTACNCACCCCCTGGCATGGCAGGGACACTTTCCATGATCCCAGCAGCTCCAGCCTGGCCTGGGACATTCCAGGGATCCAGGGGCAGCCACAGCTTCTCTGGGAATTCCATTCCAGAGCCTCCCCACCCTCACAGGGAAGGATTTCTCCCTAATACCTCATCTAAACCTCTCCTCTTTGAGTTTAAAACCCTTCAACGCTGGAACTGTGGATATTGAGAATTTTAGACTTTCTGTGGTCACAAGCACTGACCCCCAAAAGAACAACACTACATTGACCTGAGGCTGTGGAGAAAGCTTCCAAAATTAAATGATAGAACTGGGATTATGGGTGTGGAGTCTGAATAGAAGTGTGTAATATCACATGGTAGAAAACTTAGAGTTTAAAATTTTAGAATACAGTCTATATATACAGAATATATCTATAGCAAGATAGAGGTTTTAGGGCAGAAATTAATCCTTCTTCTTCATGGGTTTGGGTGGCATTGTGTAATTAGATATAAAAATCCGCATTGCAGGCCACAGGTAGTTAGTTATTAAGTTAAAAGTAAAAATAATTTAAGTGTCATTTCTTAATTAAACAGTTTATCCTTAAACAGTTTATCCTTGTGGAGAGAGATATACAACTCCATTTTTAGTTTGTTAAAGCGTAGTGCTGTAGAACTCAGTCTGTGAAACTGTAATATAAATAAGAATTAATAAACATCTGAGTCCGAACAAGAAATACCATCTTACACATTTAATCCTGACCTTAAAAAAAAAAAAAAAAAAAGAAATTCCACAATTCCCTTTGTCCCATCTCCACACACTCTGGTAACACAGGATGAAGCAAAATCCACATTTTTCCTCAGGAAAACCATCTCCAACCATCCCACCCTTCCCACTGGGAATTCCTGCTGTTCCTGCCCACTACTACCGCCGTCCCGGGGCTTTTCCTCCCTGCTGCCACCAGGGCTGCAGGTTTGGAGCCAGTTTTGAACCATTTGAGGCATTTGTGGGGACAATTTGAGGCATTTGTAGGGGTGATTTGAGGCATTTGTGGGGGCGATTTGAGTCATTTGTGGGGCCGAGGTCGGCCTCCTCCCAGGACATGGCTGCTGACAGGCCCTTGCCATCACTCCCACTCTGTTTGCCCAGCTCTGCAAAACTTCCCTGAATTCCTCCCACATGGATTCAATCCCTGAGGATTCAATCCTCCTCTTTAGGTACCTGCCATCAGCTGTGGAAAAATCTTTGTGACTCTGCTGCCATTGTGGATTTTAACTCGTTTGGTTTCCCTCGGCCCTGCCTCTCGTAGTGGGCCCGTGCGGGGGGATTGTGAAGAAAAAATACTTCTTTTTTTTCTGGGATTGCTGCAGTGGGGGACGTGGAAGTTCAGGGGAGAAGGAATCAGCAATGAATTCATCACTGGCACCTGCTCCTGTAAAAACCCATCTAAGTCTCCTCCTTTCTGTAAGGGAAGCCAGTCCCAGGAGCACGAGTTAGTCCTGGCCTAGGCCGTCCTGGATCCTTTGAGGATTAGAAAGTGTCAGAGAAGGAATCAGCAATGAATTCATCACTGAGGTCTGCTTCTGTAAAAACCCATCAAAGTCTCCTCCTTTCCGTGAGGGAAGCCAAGTCTCAGAGCTGGGCTCAGGAGCCTGAGTTAGTCCTGGCCTAGGCCGTCCTGGATCCTTTGAGGGTTAGGAAGTATCAGGGGAGAAGGAATCAGCAATGAACTCATCACTGGGGTCTGCTCCTATAACACCCCATCTTCGTCTCCTCTCTTCTGTGGGGGCAGCTACTCCGAGGACCACGAGTTAGTCCTGGCCTAGGCAGTCCTGGATCCTTTAAGGGTTAGGAAGTATCAGGGGAGAAGTAATCAGCAATGAATTCATCATTGGGGCCTGCTCAGATGGGTAAAAACCCATCTGAGTCTCCTCCTTTCCATGAGGGAAGCCAGTCCCTGGCTTCCATGAGGAGCATGAGTTAGTCCTGGCCTAAGCCATCCTGGATCCTTTGAGGATTAGAAAGTGTCAGAGAAGGAACCATCAATGAATTCATCACTGAGGCCTACTCCTGTAAAAACCCATCTGAGTCTCCTCCTTTCCGTGAGGGAAGCCAAGTCTCAGAGCTGGGCTCAGGAGCCTGAGTTAGTCCTGGCCTAAGCCATCCTGGATCCTTGGAGGATTAGAAAGTGTCAGAGAAGGAATCAGCAATGAATTCATCACTGAGGCCTACTTCTGTAAAAACCCATCAAAGTCTCCTCCTTTCCGGGAGGGAAGCCAGTCCCAGGAGCACGAGTTAGTCCTGGCCTAGGCCGTCCTGGATCCTTTGAGGGTTAGAAATCATTCTGTGGCTTCAGAGTTTCTTTTCATGTAGCCTCTCCATTTGTTCCCAGCGCTCTGCTCCCTCAGAGTGAGTCACCAGAAGCTGCTGCTTCTGTGCTTTCCCTCGCCTCATTTTATTTTAAGAAGCTGAATCTCCAGTTTCTCTGCACCTGAAACTCCTTTT
>VZRH01007197.1:43920-56954 GCA_013397555.1 Urocynchramus pylzowi | reverse complement strand
CCTTTTTTCTCCCCCCAAAACCCCTTTTTTTTTTTTTTTTTTTTTTTTTTTTTTTTTTTTTTTTTCAGTTTGACAAGTGGACAGATGGCCAAAGGAGGAGGATCCTGGTGGACTTGCTGGAACGCTGCTCCCTGTCCCAGCAGAAATTCTGTGCCAAGCAGCTCCAGGCCCGAGTTCCCATCGAGGCTGCCGATTTTACCATGAGGCTCCCTCGAGTCCTGTCCTTGTACATCTTCTCCTTCCTGGACCCACGGAGCCTCTGTCGATGTGCACAGGTAGAAAAAGCCAGCACCAGAAAGCCAGGTCAAAGCAATTAAAAAAAAAACCCCAAAAGACCAAAAAACACACTGATTTTTGGTGAAAACAAAAGGTCTTCTGACTCGACAACCTGTGCCAAATGCTTATTGATGCTCATTCCTTGGATCCTAAATTAAGCCAGATTGGCCAAGATTCACAGAATTGATGAGTAATTTTAAATGCTCAGTTCTAAAGTATTTTAAAAGTGGCATTTTCAAGGTCGATTATTCCCAGAAAAGAAGCCTGGTACTTCCTAAAAATCACAATCCTCTAATACACCTTGCACTGTGTACAGAGTCCTTAATTCTTTGAGAGAGATTGGCTTTTGCAAAGAACAACACTTGATCCTGTATGGAAAACAGATCCTTTAAAATGCCTGAAGGTCAAGTGTTGGATGTGGAGAAGCAGAAAATTACAGATGGGCTTTGGAACAAAATGATTAAGACTCCAAAAATCTGTCTGCATACCGTAAAATGCTGTGAGATGCTGCCCAAAGTGGTTTTTAAATTAATAAGTTCATTTTCAGTGACATTATTACTGTGCTAATGTAATATTCCATGTTATTTAAGAATATATAATAATCTCAGCTTGGCTAAGCCTTGCTTGAGTAACTTTCTCTAGCATTTCATGTGGATGCAACTCAAACTCTCCATGACAATAGGTTAGAAAATTCCTTAGAATCACAGAATGTCTTGAGTTGGAAGGACCCCGCATCATGAAGGCCTTGAAAGGTCTAAATGCTTTAATCAAAGGTTTAAATGGAGCATTAACAGTGCAGAAGAATTGAATTCATTTAAGGCAACGTGGGAATTACATCCCCGGCACAGAAATCCAAAATCTGGGGACGCTTTAAACCCCAAGGTTTTCAAGTGGCTGGGAATTCACAGGTGAGCTGGCACTGGAAGTACCTGTCAGAGCTGGACCAGCTGTGGATGCTGAAGTGCCTGCGTTTCGGGTGGCTCCTCAACTTCTGCCCCACGCCCTTCGAGCAGGGCGTCTGGAAGAAGCACTACATCGAGATGGTGAGGGAGCTGCGCCTCACCAGGCCCAAGGTACGCCCCCAGCCTTCAGCCTCAGCTCTCAGATTTTCCACATTCTGTACTGCTTTCGTGTGCTGTCCATTCTTTGACTTCTTTCCTCTGCCTCTGTCAAGGTTTTTACTTTAGACTTTCTTTCGTGTTCAGACTCAAATGTTTATTTTTTATTATCTAAACAAGCAGTGAGTTCTGCAGTGTTTCACTAGCAAGCTACAAAATGGCTCACTATCTTTCTCTACAAGGTCTTTTAAGGCTAAATTATCCAATTAAGAAATGACACCTAAATTATTTTTACTTTTAACCCAATAACTAATCACTCAAATTCCACAATGTGGACTTTTCTGTCAAATTACAAAATACCACCCGAACCCACGAAGAAGAAGGACCAGCCACTGCTCTAAAACCTCCATCTTAGCTTCATAGATATTACTATATTCTAAAACCTTAAACTCTTAGTTTTCCACCATGGGATATTACACACTTCTATTCAAACTCCACCCCCATAATCCCAGTTCTATCGTTCAGTTTTGGAAGCCTTCTCCAGGGCCTCAGGGCAAATAAAGTGTTTTATTCTAGGTCTGTGCCTTTCAGCACAGCAAGTTTAAAATTCTCAGCATGCAGAGCTCCAACAGTGTGTTATTCTGAACTTCATATAAAGTGTTAGCAAGTTCTCCTCACAGCTTTGTTAGACAAAACAATCCTTTTCCAGCCCAAGAACCAAGGTCACATTTGTAGCTTCATCCCCAAAAAGTGTAAATTGATGGGAGCAAACTGGGGGATGTGACTTTGTTACTTGAAGCTATAATTGAATAATTAACCCCCAATATGCAAACAGACCAAAACTTACAAAAGTGTGAAAACTCATGACCTGTGGGAAATGGATTTGTAGAGAATTCTCAAAGCTTGACAGAAGCCTCACACATCTGTATGCAAACTTTGAGATAAGAAATGCTGACTTAGAAATGCCATGGAACAGGACAGACATTGTTGAGAGAGAAATGGAACTAAAAACAAGTTTCAAAGGATGGCCTTGCAAATAAGACTAGATACTTTGGAGAAATAAAACTATGAAAGACCCACGAAGGGTAATTTTAGATGATTGGTTTGGAGGTATTTATAGTATGGTGTGGTAAAAGTTGATAGGTCAAGAAACACTTATAGTGTATTATAATGAGGAAATAGTTGGCTTATGGTTGTAATGGCGTGAATTATAACATCTGTATTGTCTCACCCTTCACATGAGACTGAAAATAGAATAAAAGTTTTTAAAATGCCTCTCAGTTGCCCCATCTCTGGGTCAGAAAAGAGCTTAATCCAACAGTGACCCATCATCCATCCTGGGTGTAGCCTTGGCCAGGCTCTTGCACTGCCCAAGGTGTATCCTTGGAAGGCCTTTTTAATACTTACTTGTTTTATTTCTCTAACTCTGTCTAGCCTCTGTTCTAGGCAGCCTCTCCAGCCACCACACTTCCTCCACGGGTGTTTGACCCCACTGGGAAAACTGGGGGGTCTGGCTCCTGGCCTCTCTGCCTCATGATCTTTTTGGGGATCCTCCTGGCCTGAATTCAAAGCTCAGCTCTTTAATTTAAAGCAAAATCTTGCTTTAAATCAGGCTCTCTGTAGTTGACAGAGAGAAGCTGATGCAGCTCAACAGCAGCTCAGCTCATCTTAATACGGATTATAGGGCTTGGGTGGTGACAACCACTGCCAAGGTGCCTCTTTCTGTCCATTTCTGACCATAATGGAGCCCTCAGAGACCAATTTTGAGTTAATCCCCAATTATTATAACTCTAAATTTAGCCCAATCTCGTTTTCATCACAGGCTAAAACTCATTTTCTTCTTTCCACCTCTCCAATTAGACTCCTTCCAAGGACGAGTTCATCGTTATCGACGTGCAACCAGTAAAAAGCAACGTCCCAGAGAGGAAACTTTCTGTGGCAGGACTGGGGACAAGCAGGGGGACAAAAGAGCTCCCTCCCTGGCGTTCATCCGACAGGAACCCCACGGACACCATCCGCTACAACTACCTGGACAACCACCACCCCATCGAGCAGGCCAGGCAGGCGTAAGAGTTCCTCACCTCTTTTCCTTTTTCCCTGTGGAACAAGATTTTTCATGTGCCTGTTCTGGTTGCAAACCCACTTTCCTGCTCTTTTTGGCTTTTTTTGGATTGGTTTTGGCACGAAGCTGCCACCCCTTTGTGTCCTTTCTGCACAACTTGATTTTTTGGTGTAATTATACCTTAGTTCTGTTTGCAGAATTGAGTTCAGGGTGGAACTCCTGGGGAATCAGGCCAAGGGTTTGTTGGAGAGTTTTTTAAACCAAGCTGCCAGGCTGAGAGGAATGTGTGGGTTTCGCAGGGGCAGAGGAAGAATGAATGAATTGTGATGAAATGTAATTCTATCTCTCAGAGGATCTCCTGGCTGAGAGGAGGTTGGGATGATTGAATTGCAGGGCAGGTGTAAGAGGATGTCAGAGCATGGAAGTGATGAATGGTATTTGTGTCTGCACTGCCTGGATCCATCACTTCCTGGGCTCCCAGGATTATCCACATGGAAAAAAAAGGCATTTCCCTCCCAAAACAGAGTTTTGCACATGGATCTGTGTTACAACTGCCTCACATTTTCCTTTGTCTGGCATCAGAGATTTTCCAACTCTTAGATCCAGGGTCAGTTTTCTGTGCATTAACAAGCCCAGGGAGGGTGTGGGGGTGACCTGTGGGAAGAGCTCACCCTTTCCTTGCGTAAATCCCTGGAAATGCCACCTCTGACGTTTCCCAGGGGTCACCCCAGCCCAGCTGGTGTCAGAAGGGTGACGCTGCCATTAATCCAAGCCTGGCAAAAAGGCACAGGATCCTCTCTACCATTCCCTGGCTCCTGTGGGAATCCACGGGCTCGCCACGCTGAGCAGGAGATTCCTCTGGGCCGTGCCAACAAAAACCTTGGGAACCGACGGAGCCGCGACGAAAAGCACCCGGGTTGTGTTTAAATAAATACCCACCAGAGCCAAGATTATCCCTGCACCCAGGAACAATCAGCCCAGGAATTACCCCAGCCAGGGATTGTTTGGCCAAGCACTCTCTGAGCTCTTTCCCAACGTGATTAACTCGTTGCCGGACCCACCGCTCCTCCGGGGTGTTCCACGGAGCTCCCCGAGCAAAAGCCTTTTATGAATCACGTTTTAATCCGCGTCCCCTGGTCCTTGGATGTTGCACTACTTCAAAGAGCTTCCCAGTTTCCACCTCACCCTCTTTCTGTGGGATGTTTCCCAACTCCAACACCACTTTTGGGTCGTGTTCTTTGAGGGTTTTAAGTGAATATTTTCACCGAACGCTTCCTGCTGCAAACAAACCTGGTGTTATTTTCCTGCTGCAAACAAACCTGATGTTATTTTCCAGCTGTGCTCAATGGTTTTGTGTAGCAGCTCCCAGAGGTTTCTGTGAGGTTTAGGATTCTCTTGTGCCATTTTTGTGAGGTTTAGGATTCTCCTGTGCCATGAAAAAAAGTGGGACAAGCCTTGTTTGAAGAGTTTAAAAGTCGCCTGTCCCAGCGTTGAGCTGTGAAAACAATTCACCTGAAATAATGAAACAGTAAATAATAAATAGACTCCCTGTTTGCCTTTCCCCAGTGAGATCCCAGCCTGTCTCCATTTGTGAGGAATGTTTTAATGCCAAGTGTTCCTGCAAATCTGCCATTTATTCTCAATTACAGAGGATTATTGCGAGGAGAGAAAGGAATTCTGTGAGATTTGCCTGTTTATTGAGGATCTGCCTTTAATATCCCTTAAGCTGCAGGTAATTACTGCTGCTCAGGCTCATCTGTGCTGATTATTCAGCAGCACAGGTGCCACGTTTCAGGTGCTGACCCAGCCTCCCACTCCCACAACGATGTTCTGGTGCTTCTTTTCCATGGACACGTTGCTGCCCCTTCCCAAAAATCCTCCCACTGAGGCTCTGTGTTTTCTCCACCTTTTGGGAATGGGAATTCGGCTCTTCAGCTGGATCCCTGGAGCAAGGGGACACCACCTTGAGTGTCCCCCAGGTTTTGGTGGGGGTGGCAGGTCACTGAGGGATGCCAAGCCTTGGTTTGGAGCCTGCCAGGAATCCACCTCAGTGCAGGCAGACCCCGCCTGACCAGGGCTCAGCTTGGAAGGCAGAACAGAATCCCGAGATAAAAATCTCTGACCCTGCCGGCAATTCCAGGTTCTCTTTCAGATGAGCCGGATTCCCGGAGCTCAAGGGCAAAACAACCTCTCCTCATGTAAAATGGATGTCAGGAGGAAGGAGATCGGTGTAAAACGAGACCCTGCAACAATAGAAACGATTTCCAGGGGTTTGCCAAAGGGAATCTGGGAGGAGAAATGCCTTTTGCTGCAGTCTGGAAAGGCACAGGGGTGGGGGTTTCCTTGAGGACGTGGCAGAACTCGCAGAAACCCAAAATGATGGTGGAGAGAAAAGGACTGGAGGGAGATCTTCTAGCCCAGCACCTTGACTGGAAGTCCCTGAGCCGACAAAGCCTTTTTTCCCATTTGAGTGCCCAGGAAGCTGTGGAGAATTCCTTGTGAATAAACAGGATCACATCAAAGGAATACCTGACGCCACCATCAAAGCAACGTGTGAGACGAGTCACTGGCTGCTGCCTTGACTCCAAGTTAATCTCCCTAATTCCAGGTTGGATTTTGCAGAATTTAAGAGGTAATAGACCAAAAAGAAGTTTTTCCTAACTCTTGGGCCTGGTTAAAATCTCCTCGGAGCCCAGCCTTGCTCTGCAGTTGTTTTCTGGTCCAAAGGGAGGGGAGGACTCTGCTGCTCATCACATCAAGGTGAAATATTGACATTTAAATGGCAGAGTTTATGGAATTACAGAATGGTTTGGGTGGAAAGAGACGTTAAAGTTCATCCAGTTCCAAACCTGAAACCTTCCACTACCCCAGGCTGCTCCAAGCCCCATCCAGCCTGGCCTTGGACACCTCCAGGGATCCAGGGGCAGCCACAGCTTCTCTGGGAATTCCAGCCCAGGGCCTCCCCACCCTCTCAGGGAGAGATTTTTTCCTAATATTTAATCTAAATCTCTTTTAGTTTAAAACTGCTCATGGGAAAAATCACTTCTTGTCATCTGTGATGCCGAAGAGTTTTCATCAGTTTCTTGGTTGGCCTTTTTGAGTCATCAGCTGCCTTCTCCCTCCCACAGCAGAACCAAAACAACACTGCTGAGAATTCCTAGCAGGGAACTCATCCTTGTTTAGCCAAAAAAAGGGAAATATGGGAAGCAGAACGAGCTGCAGTCAACTCTCAATTAGGCAGTGCAGTGGAAATGGAGTCCTCTAAGTGGAAATACAAAACACATTCTGCAGGCTCTGAGACCATAATTGGCTCTTTAGCTTTGAGAAACAGATCAATACATTTGCAGACAGCAGCTGGGCAGTGCTCACTGGGGAGAGCAACAATACTGAGCCACAGCTGGGGAGTGCCCAAAAAATGGGGTTCATTTGCAGTCTGGATGATCACTGAAACCTATTTTTTGTTTCTGCTGGATTTCTTTGCTGGTTGCTCAGAAAGGCAGGAGTTTGTACCCTAAAAACTGTGCCCAGAAGCTCAGTGAAAACCCCCCTGAGGGAGTGAAGGAGATGGGACAGAGATCCCCCAGTAAGTTCCCTGGGAAGTTTTGGGTTTAGTTGGGACAGTGTGGGAAAAGCTTCCCAGTCACTGAGCAGGGAAATTAAGAATAGCAAGGATCAGACGTGCAGCCAAGGGAGTGGTGAGGTGATAGAGAAGAGATACAGACAGGCTTGGATTACAAATTGCCTGGAAGGGGTTATCAAAATCCCTCAATAGAATTATAGCTGTGACTATCAGTGTTGTAATTTATCACAGTGATGATTTCTGGTAGGTCTGGTTTGTTTTCTGCCTGAATTGTCCAAGCAGCTTTTTGTTATAGACAAAAAAAAAAAAAATAAAAATCCTCCAGAGATCAGCAAGGAAGGATTTGCCTCTCTGGGCACAAAGAAAAATTGCATAGGGGAAGTGAAAGATTTTTATCTGAAGCGAGTTAGGAAATTTTTCTGTGGGGCTCTGATCTGCCTACAGAGGCCCAGGAGGGCGTTTCTGTCAGACCCTGCGTGCACAGTTCTGCTGGAAGGCATCTGCTGTTTGTGCTGCTGCTTGCCAATAAATCAAAAGATTTGCCTCCCACTTGATCATGAATAATGAATTCTGATTCCATCGCGCGCTGGAGCCGCGCCAAGGCCGCGGCCTTGTGCCTCAAGACGGGGCCCTGCTCCTTCTCACGACAACAGCTCGGCCAAAACGCCAGGTCCTTCCCCCCTCCCCAGCCTGGGGTAATTTATGGCCACGGGCTGGCTCTAAAATACAGTTGCATATTGTCCTGGAGTGTTTACCCGACGAGAAAATAATTACTTTGGGTAATTGTTCCGCCGGCAGCGCAGGCCCCGTTTCTGACAAAGAGGGGCTCGCTCGCGTGACAAGGACTCGGAGCGGCCCCGTCCTCCTCTCTCCCTTTTCGTGCTGCTCAAAAGCCAGCCCAGCTCCCCGTGGGCGTGTGGGAATCAAAAATATTCCTTAAGGGAGGAAAATGGGGTGAGAAACAGTGAGGTCAGCACTGGGAGTGAGACCTGCCATCCTTTCTCCTCGTCCTCGCTCCTTGCGTTTTCCTGACCTGGAGCTGGGGTCGTGGGGGTGACCTGACACCATGATTTGGACACCAGAACACCGCAGCAGATACCTAAATTTACATTAATAATTCACCCTAATAATTTACACTAACAATTTACAATAATAATTTACCCTAATAATTTACACTAACAATTTACAGTAATATTTTACAATAATATTTACAGTCACAAGACCAGAGCTGCCTTCTACCCAAAGGTCACATCATCATTTAGGATGGAAAACACCTTTAAGATCACCGAGTCCAACCATAACCTGGACACTGCCAGGTCCACCAAAATGACCAATTAATTCCAAGCTGGAATATTTTGGGTGGAATTTTCTCCCTTGGCTTTTTTGTGTTTATAAACAGGTTGTGGTTTTCCTCAGTCTCCTATTTGAAATAATGCTGGATTTGACTTTATGGTCCTGGACTGGATATGTGCTGGTGATGTGATCCTGGTTTTTTAGAGGATAAAAGCTGCTTTTAGAGTCAATTTCCACCCTTTATATCCATGGTTTTGTATTCCTACTATGCTTTTTCTGCTGCCCAGAGACACTGGGAAAACCACTCAGAGCTTCTGCTTTAAATTCCCAGATTCCATATCACAGAATTTGAGTGTGGAATGAATGCCTTCAGATAATGAACCTGCCTGAGTACTTAGAAATAATAATGCCTCAGAGTCTGGATTTTGCTCCTCATATTGGAAAAAAATGTGGCAACTGGCCATATTCCAGTGCAATTCACTTAATTTTCACACTCTGGAATATTCCTGTTCTGCCAGTTAATTGTGTAGAATTTAATAGCAGCTGCATATAATACCAAAAATATGCAAATACGTGTATAGAATTATTTGGCTACAAAAAACACTGAATAAACCTTGTTGGAGGGGCAGCCCCCAGCCTTTTTTACACTTCAGGTCACACAGACTTCACTGAAAACTCCCAAATCGACTCAGCTTAACTTCTTTTCTGTGAATTTCCCCAAGGAGCTGTAACATCTTAGGCAGACTTAGTTTAAATCACTGAGTCCTGAGCTTGTGTTTGAGTGCCAGAATTTATCACAACTTTAAAAAAAAATCAAGTTCCCACCTTCCCCTGAGCCCTGGTGGCTGATTGTGCTCTTTGAGGCAAAATAAAAAATGTGTTATCTCAAGCCATGTCTTTTCAGGTGGCAACATCCCAAAGGATTTGACTTTTATCACCCCCAGGGCAGCAAGTGCACAGCATTTATTGAAATTATTGTGTTCTGCTCTGCAGGAGGAGGAAGGGAGGAGGGCACACCCCGGACCTGAGCAGGCAGGCGGCCGAGAGGAAGAAGAGAGGAGGTCGTGGATCCACTCAGCTCCGGAAGGTGAAATCCCTGGCAAGTGTCACCAGGGTGTGATTCCAGCACCTGGGGCAGTGTCAGGCACCCCCAGGGATGGTGGAGCTCGGAGTTTTTCCCTCAGGGAAAAACCTGGGCAGGAGGAGGACACCAAATCCCTCGTGGCTGATGGCTGGCTGCTCCGAGGGACTCTCGCTGCATCCCAGACATCGCTGTGGGTGGGAAAGGGACAGCACTGTCAGTGCAGAGAGTGATCCTGTTATTTATCTGCTCCTCTATCTCCAAAAATCCCTTTTCATGCTTTTTATAAAGTGCTGCCACAGTTCTTTCGTGACTTTTGCATCTCTTCCCAAAATTTCACGACTTTGCATCACCTTGGTTTGATGTTCCTTCCTTCTGCGCGCTCTGAGCCCAAGCAAAGCAGCCCCAAACCTTTACACTGAGGGCTCTTTGTGCTCAGGGCTGCTAAAATAGGACATCCTCCCATGAAAGGAGCCCAGGGAAGTCATTCCAGAAAGCTCCACGGGCTTTGTGGCTCTGGGAACAAAGAAGTGCCAGGAGAAGGCCGTGCTCACCAGCGTGTCGGGGTTCTGGGAGCAGACCTGGCGTTCCCCGAGCACGGAGGGCAGGGAATGCCTGGGAGTTGTGCTAAAAAAGGGTCACAAAAAAGAGAGGCATTGTCTCCCAGATGGGGAGGCATCCTCCTGACCCAAATACAGCCTTGCGTGCAAGGAAATTGATTCAGGCACTGTTAGAGCATGGAAAATGTCATTATTGAGCCTCTGTCTTCGGGTCTGCACTCCCTGCAGATCTGTGTCCTCACACTGTCAGGTCCTAACTTCTTTTTGCCAGGGTCAGGATTAAATGCTCGAGATGATATTTCTTGTTTGGACACAGAACTTTATTAGTTCTTATCTATTTTACAGTCTCACAAGCAGTGAGTTCTACAGCACTTCACTCTAACAAACTAAAAATGGAGCCCTATGTCTCTCTCTCTCCAAGGCTTTTTAAGGATAAACTGTCCAATTAAGAAATGACACCTAAATTATTTTTACTTTAAACCCAATGGCCTGCAATGTGGACTTTTTTATCCAATTACACAAAACCACCCAAACCCATGGAGAAGAAGGTGAAGAAGAAGGATCAGCCACCACCCTAAACCCTCCATCTTGCTTTATATATATTACTATACTCTAAAACCCCAAACTCTAGGTTTTCCACCATGGGATATTACACACTTCTATTCAAACTCCACACCCACAATCCCAGTTCTATCATTTAATTTTGGAAGCTTTCTCCACAGCCTCAGGTCAAATGCAGTGTTCTCCTGGGGGTCATTGCCTGTCAGCACAGAAAGTCTAAAATTCTCAGCAGCCAGGGTTCCAACAGCCCACCAGAACTTCCCAATTTTGAGTTGTTTTGTTGCCAGGCCAGAAGTGAAAGGATCTCAGCTCAGAGTAAAAAATAAGTGAATTTGGTTTTCTTTCCCTGGATTTTAGGAAAGTTATGTGATCTTCAAGTTAACCTGCAACTCCAATCAGGAAGCATTTAAGTGATAAAAAATCAGAGAATCACAGAATTGTTGAAGTTCAAAAAGATCTTTAAGATCATCCAGTCCAATCATTCCCAGCGCTGCCAAGGCCACCACTGATCTGTGTCCCCAAGTGTCACTTCCATAGGGATTTTTAATCCCTCCAGGGATGGGGACTCCACTGGAGCCCTAGGCAGCTGTGCCAGGGCTGGGCAGCCATAAATGAGCACTAAAAACAATAAAATTGAGCTTAAACCAGGCTGATGCATAAGAAAAAAAATATATAAATATAATTCCCTAAGAATAATCTAAAATGCATTTCCATTTCTTATTAAAGGTAGCATTGGGAAACCTGGTTGAAATGAAAGGCCTTTGAAAAGGCTACTATTTAATCAAGCCTAAATAAAGAAGCTTAATGTGCAAATCTTTCAGCAAATCCTTAGAAGAAGAATAGCCTGGGATGAAAGAATAAATGCCCAAGGCGAGCAAACACCGAGTCAAATTAAAATGAAACCCTGAAATAGATCAATGATCCAAGGGCAGAGTGTAGGTGAGAACAAAGAATATTCCAGCCAACAATGAAGATGTAAAAAGGGGTTATTAGATGGAGCACCCAGCTCAGGAGGCTCAACCAAAATAAGAATAAACACCTAATTAAGGGGACATCCACTGGCTCCACGTTTCCATGTGGTG
Source organism: Urocynchramus pylzowi (assembly GCA_013397555.1). NCBI lineage: Eukaryota > Metazoa > Chordata > Aves > Passeriformes > Fringillidae > Urocynchramus > Urocynchramus pylzowi. The sequence goes on along the minus strand of VZRH01007197.1, from coordinate 45,401 downwards.
AGTGAGAAAACCTGGGAGGGTTTGGAGTTTGTTACTAATCATGGAAAGCAGAAAATGTGACCAGGCTCGCTCTTCATTTGGAATAAATTAAAGTCAATTGAACCAATTAGAATAAAGAGTAAATTACGGTGGATGGAGTTAATTAGGTTTGGAAGGAAGGGCCATGTTCTGCACCCATGGCTGTGCAGGGGGGAGGGAATTCCTGCCCCCTCTTTATCCAGGGAAAGGTTCTGAGGACACTCCAAGGGTGCCACTCTGACCTGGAGCTGTGATTCCTGAGCCCAGTGCCCTTCCCACGAGTCCTTCCCAGGGAATTCCCAGATATTTTACAGGGAAGCTCAAACTGGGTGGATCAATGTCAGCAACGAGGGGCTGGCTCTGCCTTTCTCTGCTCCAGACACTGCCCCACCCTCACAGCTGCTCCCAAATTATTTTTAGCCCTCTAAAAATTATTTTAGCCCTCTAAAATTTATTTTTAATCCTTAAATGACTTTTTTTTTTGACAGGATCAGTCGTCCCTGCCTCCCTGCCTATGTCCTAAGGTAATGAGATTGTAGGATTTGAAGGCAGGAGTGCATTTTTTCCATGGTATTTTGATGAGGAATTGATGTTCTGAGTCAAAATCCCATTTCCAGGAGGTGGGAAAAGCTGACAGGAAAATCCAGAATTCTCAGCACACAGGTCCCTGTGCAATGTATATTTATATTTGATAAACCTTACCTTGAATTTTCTTTATTCAACATCATAATGATTGCTCTCTATCCTTACCAAATAACTTGGATCAGTCAAAAAAAAATTAAAAAAAAAACCCCAAAAAACCCAAAAAACCCCAAAAAACAAAACCCAAAAAAACCCACAACAAAACAACAACAAAAACCCACAAAAACAAAAATAAAAACAAACAAACAAAACCAAACAAACAAAAAACACAAAACAAAACCAAAAAAAAGGCAAAAAAAAAAAAAAAAAAAAAAAAAAAAAAAAAAAAAAAAAAAAAAAAAAAAAGGAAAAAAAAAAAAAAAAAAAAAAAGCCAAGTTGTTCTTTTTCAGAATCTGGGGGATTTTTTTTAATTTTTGGGATTTTTCTCAAGGAATAAACTGGGTTGTTAAGGTTTTTTTTCTTTTTGCTTAATTTTTATAAAAGTTAAAATAAACTTCATCCTTTACACTTTCGAGTCTTCGAACACTGAGCAAGATTAGGGACGTGCACAGGGGAGAATTTGGGCATTAACATATTAATTGGTGTGGAGAATTAATTAATGTGGGCTTAGCTTTACTGGCACCAATTTCTAATTGGGTCCTTCTGTCCTTAAGGCACCACACCACAGCTCAAATAAAGCAGATTATGGCTTTATTTTTTAGGAATATCATTAAGGAATAAAATTTATAGAATAGATATTTATTGATATTATTCGATAGAATCTATAGAATAGAATTTGGGAATAAAGCTTACAAAGAATGAATAGAATTATATACTATAT
>VZRH01007197.1:534-33594 GCA_013397555.1 Urocynchramus pylzowi | reverse complement strand
CCAAAACCCGAGATTTTCCCCCAAAAATCCCGGGGGCGGTCCCCGGTCCCCCTCCCGGTGCGGTCCCGGCGCCCCCTGGTGGCGGAACTGCACCCCTTGTGCTGCACTACGCTTTACGGCGTTGTCGCGACGGCACGGGGCGGTGTTGCTTTACGGCAGCGCGGAGGGCCAGGCCGCGGGATCCGCCGGGATGAAGCAGAAAAGGAAAAATGGGAAAGGTAAAAAAATAAAAAGAGGCCTGAGGGGCTGGAACGTGTCCGGGGGAGGGAACGGAGCCGGGGCACGGGCGGCTGAGGGAGCTGTGGAGGGCTCAGCCTGGAGAAAAGGAGGCTCAGGGGGGACCCTGTGGCTCTGCACAACTCCCTGCCAGGAGGGGACAGCGTGAGGGGAAGCGGCCTCAAGCTGTGCCAGGGGAGGTTTAGACTGGATAACGGGAGGGATTTCTTCCCTTGGAGGGCTGTCCAGCCCGGGCACAGCTGCCCAGAGCAGCGGTGGAGTCCCCATCCCCGGCGGGATTTAAAATCTCTGTGCATGTGGCACTTGGGGACACGGGTGGCCTCGGAATGCTGGGCATGCTCGGACTCGGGCGCTCTTTTCCACCCTGAACTTTTCCCACCCAACCATTCCAGGAATTCCAGGCTGGGTTGTGCCGAGCAGGAAAATCTCTGATTTTTTTTTCCTCTGCTTTTTCTCATTTTTTTGCCGTTCCTGCCGCGCTGCCGGCGCAGGGGAGCTGAGCCAGGCCGAGCTGATGGTGATGACCATCGCCGACATCATCCAGCAGCTCCTGGAGGCTCACGAGCAGGGCAGGGACGTGGATCTCAACAAGTGAGTGCCCCAGGGCTGGCCACATCCTTAGCTCGCATTTTCACACCATTTCCTCATCCTAAACCCACCAAAATCGGTAAATTCTGGGCTGGTTCTCAAATGGGAGGGATTTTCTGAAAGACCCCAAGAAACTTCATTTTTTTTCCCCCCCACCTTTTTCTCTCCCATCTCTCACTAGTCCCAAATCCATCAGGGAAAGGAGACTTTAGTATAGAAATAATAGTAAATCAGATTTTTTTAGCAATGTGTCACACCCAAATTTGTTTACAGAAACTTCCTTGGTCTTCATAATTGTGGAGTAAGGAATCTTGAGTTTGGTGTTCACAGGAATTCCTTCCTCCCTTATTTATGTGGATTAAGAAAACCTGAATTTGATGTTTACAGAAATTTCTTCCTCATTTATGTGGAGGAAGAAATCCTGAATTTGTTGTTTACAGAAACTTTTTCCTTTATTTGTGGAGTAAGAAAACCTGAATTTTTTGTTTACAGAAACTTTTTCCTTCTTTATTTATGTGGAGGAAAAAACCCTGAATTTGTTATTTACAGAAATTCCTTCTTCCTTTATTTATTTATGTGGAGTAAGAAAACCTGAATTTTTTGTTTATAGAAATTCCTTCCTCCTTTATTTATTTGGAGCAACAAAACCTGAATTTGTTCTTTACAGAAATTCCTTCTTCCTTTATTTATGTGGAGGAAAAAAGCCTGAATTTGTTCTTTACAGAAATTCCTTCTTCCTTTATTTATGTGGAGTAAGAAAACCTGAATTTGTTACTTACAGAAACTTTTTCCTTTATTTATGTGGAGGAAAAAACCCTGAATTTGTTATTTACAGAAATTTCTTCTTCTATTTATGTGGGGTAAGAAAACCTGAATTTGTTGTTTATAGAAATTCCTTCTTCCTTTATTTATGTGGAGTAAGAAAAGCTGAATTTGTTACTTACAAAAACTTTTTCCTCTTTTATTTATGTGGAGGAAAAAACCCTGAATTTCTTATTTACAGAAATTTTTTCTNAAACTTTTTCCTTTTTTATTTGTGTCGAGGAAAAAACCCTGAATTTGTTATTTACAGAAATTTCTTCTTCTATTTATGTGGGGTAAGAAAACCTGAATTTGTTGTTTATAGAAATTCCTTCTTCCTTTATTTACGTAGAGCAAGAAAACCTGAATTTCCCCCACTTTTTCCACTTTATTGCCATAATTATCAACTTTTTCCTGGACATTCCTGCCAGGAATTGCCTTGGAGATGAACTCAGCTCCAGGCTGGCTGTGTAGGGGGTTAAACCCATGAATTCATCACCACCAGGAATTAAACATCAACCAGGAATTGTCCCTGAAAATGGACCAGTCAGGATAAAACCAAATTTAGGGGGAAAACACAGAAAATAAAACCATGGACAGCTGTGAGTTGATTGTTGGTATTTTTACACCCTGCAGCTCTTTGTGCTTCATCCTTGTGCCTGCATAGCAGAGCTGGAGGAGCCTGCCAGGCTCTGTGTGGCACTGGTGGGAAGGAGGGCAGGTTTGGGTGGTTTTTGGTGATTTTTGGCTGGTTTTGGTTGCAGGCTGAAGACCAAAACCTCGGCCAGGTACGGGCTGCCGGCGCAGCCGCGCCTCGTGGACATCATCGCGGCCGTGCCGCCAAACTTCCGGAAGCTTCTGCTGCCCAAGCTCAAGGCCAAGCCCGTCAGGACGGCCAGTGGGGTGAGGCAAAAGGGATTCCCCTCCTTCCCCCACACCCTCCCTGCTCCAAAATTTGGGTTTAATCCCACCCAAAACCCGTGGTGGTGTCGCCTTTTCCACGGGGAGAAATTTGGGGGGGGAGGTTCCTTCCCTCCTTGGGGGTTTTCCTGTGGTTGCTGCATCTCTGGATGTCCAAGGAAAGGTTGGAGCACCCTGGGTAGTGGAGGGTGTTGGGGTTGGGATTTAAGGTCCTTCCAACCCAAAATATCCTGAGATTCCAGTCTGAGGAAAAAGGGGGGTTGTGGCCAAGTCACTGTGGAGCTTTTCAGCAGAGCAATTAATTCAGTTTATTGTAAATCACCTGAATCTCCATATCTGTCCCCAGTTTATACTGAAGCCACCTAAATCTTCATATCAGACCCCAATTTATGATGAAATCACCCAATTCTCCATATCAGACCCCAGTTCATACTGAAACCACCTGAATCTCCATATCAGACCCCAATTTATACTGAAACCACCTAAATGTTCATATCAGACCCCAGTTTACACTGAAAATACCTAAATCTCCATATCAGGCCCCAATTTATACTGAAACTACTCGATTCTTCATATCAGACCCCAATTTACACTGAAGCCACCTGNCTGAAACCACCTAAATCTTCATATCAGACCCCAATTTATGATGAAATCACCCAATTCTCCATATCAGACCCCAGTTCATACTGAAACCACCTGAATCTCCATATCAGACCCCAATTTATACTGAAACTACTCGATTCTTCATATCAGACCCCAATTTACACTGAAGCCACCTGGTTTTTTTATATCAGACCCCAATTTATATTGAAACCACCTACTTCTTCATATCAGACCCCACTTTATACTGAAACCACCTAAATGTTCATATCAGGCCCAAATTTATGCTGAAACCACCTAAATGTTCGTATCAGACCCCAGTTTATTCTGAAACCACCTAAATCTTCATGTCAGGCCCCAATTTATGCTAAAAATACCTAAATCTTAATATCAGACCCAAATTTACACTGAAACCACCTAAATCTTCTTATTAGACCCCAGTTTGTGCTGAAAACACCTAATTCTTCATATCAGACCTAAATCTCCATATCAGGCCCCAATTTATATTGAAACCACTCAATTCTTCATATCAGGCCAATTTACACTGAAGCCACCTGATTTTTTTTTATATCAGACTCAAATTTATACTGAAACCACCTAAATCTCCACATCAGACCCCAAACAATTTATTCATTAATTTATTATTTCTTTATATTATGAAACATGAAGACATTAAATAACATTTAATAGGACTCATTAAGAACTCCTATTTCTTGCTGGCTTTGTTTTCCCCTTCAAGCCTTAACCCACAGCTATTTCAGCACAGAACATCCTAAAACAACCCCACAGAATCCCCAGCCCTGCAAGAAACTCTTGAATTTGGGTGATTTTTGAGGTAATTCCTGCAATTTTCCCTGGCAGATCGCCGTGGTGGCCGTGATGTGCAAACCCCACCGGTGCCCCCACATCAACTTCACGGGCAACATCTGTGTGTGAGTATGGGGGAGGGCCCAGATGTGCCAGATGTGCCCCTGGGCTGGCACAGGGATGGACACCTCTGTCCTCCAGGGAAGGGGTTGGGGCACCAGGGGCTCAGCCTGGAGAAAAGGAGGCTCCAGAGGGAATTTTTCCTGTCTGGAATTGGGGTTTCTCCCAGCCTCTCCCCATTTTTTAGCTGTTAATGCCTCTGGAATTTCACTAATTCCATTTTACCTGCAGTGATATCTCCCTAAATTTTTTATATTTCCAAACTTTTTCCTCCCTGTTGTCTGGAGAAGGTTTAACAGCAGTTTGGGACTGAATTACTGTGATTGGTTTTCTCCCCATTTTTTAGCTATTAATGCCTCTGGAATTTCACTAATTCCATTTTATCTGCAGTGATATCTCCCTAAAATTTTTATATTTCTAAACTTTTTCCTCCCTGTTGTCTGGAGAAAGTTTAACAGCAGTTTGGGACTGAATTATTGTGATTGGTTTTAACCAAAAATGATGAGAGGGAACGGCCTCAAGTTGCAGCAGGGGAGGTTCAGGTTGGATTTTGGGAACAATTCCTGCAGTGCTGGAGCCCCCATCCCTGCAGGGCTCCCGAATCCCTTGGGTGTGGCACTTGGGGACACTTGGGGATGGTTGGAGTGGATGCTCTCAGAGGTTTTTTCCCTTCTTTCTGGGATTCCATCACTCAAAAGTTCCTTTTCCAGCATTCCTGGATAACCCCAGCCCTGCAGGAGCAGCCACACCACACCAAAAAACTTCTTTTTTCACCTTTTTCTCAAGGGAGAAAACCTCCTCCTTTCATGACCCAAACCCACCCTTCCACATTAGCTTCCCAACTCTGTGATTATTAATTTTTTATTAATTTCTTAATTAATTGACTATTAATTTCTTAAATAATTGATTATTAATTTCTCAATTTATTATTAATTTTTTTTTGCCTCCAGCTGCCAAAATCTGGAGTCAGCTCAGTTTTATTCAAATTAAAGAACACCAGCTTGACTTACCTTGAATTCTCTTCTTCACTTTGACTCCATTCCCTTGAAATCTCATTTTGGTCACATTTTTCCCATCTCTTCATTTATTTCCAAACATTCCCTGCCATGAATCCCTGAATTTTCCCAGGTAATTCCATGCCTAAAACAGCTTGGACTGCACAAACCCTTTGCCAGCAAATTAATGTGGGCACGATGATTTAATAATTAATTTGTAATTAATTTTATAACAATGGTGGCAGTGAGGAAATAAATCAATTATTCAGGGAATAAAATATCAATTATCCCAAACAGGGCTGATTGATGGTGGTGGGATCTGCTCCATCAGGAAAATTCTCTGGATGCTCCCTCAGCTTTCCTGCTGGAGCTGAAGGAGTCTGAATTCCTCTTTGGAATATTTTGTTTATTAAACAACACATCCCTAAGTTCAGGAAAAAAATACAGCTGAGCCTTCTCACCATCAAAATATTAAAATTCCCCAAATTTCTGGAAAAGTCAATGGGTGATATTTCAATTTTACATCTCTCCATGCTAAAAAAAAAAATTATATTCTGCATGCAATGAAGTGATGCTCTTGAGAGAATCATGAAAAACATTCAAAATGGGAAATTATTTTTTAAAAAATCAATTAATCTGTGTGTAACTGTTGCCCCCAAACTTTATGGCTGCTCCCTAAAATAATGGAGCATCCCAAAAATATTTTCATGGATTTTGCTTCCAGAAAGTCTCACTGGGTTGTTTAGGTCTGAGCTGGTTTTGGACATTCCATTCTCATTAAAATTAATTAAAATTAATTAAATTTTAATACACATATCACAGAAATCACTGGAATTTTGAGTTTAATTCCTGTTTTCTCTGTTTTTTCCCCTGCAGGTACTGCCCAGGGGGGCCTGACTCTGATTTTGAATATTCCACCCAGTCCTACACAGGATATGAGGTACTGATTTCTCTGGTTTTCCCTAATTTTTTATTATTCCAGCATTCCTTAAGCCTGACTTTGGGTTAAGGACTTTATTTCTGCAGCTCAAAAATAAATACAAAAATCAAACCAATAAAACCAAAATCAATTTTCATAAACTTCAGGTTCTAAAGCAGCTCAAAGTTTAGGAGTGAAATTCTTAATCACAGTAATTAATGATGGGTTAAAATTTTAAAAATTGTGTAAGAAGGGTCTTCAAACACAGAGATATGGAGAGATTACTACAGGATTTAAAAAAGTAAAAATTTTGGTAAAAAATCCTCATTTTTAGCTGCTAATTCCTCTGAAATAAAATTAATTCCCTTTTATCTGCAGTGATAAATTTAAATTTTTATATTTCCAAACTATTTCCTCCCTGTTGTCTGGAGAAAGTTTAACAGCAGTTTTTGTCTGAATTATTGGGACTGGTTTTAACCAAAAAACTCAAAAGCTGTGGTAGGGATGTGAAGCAGGAAAATGAGCTAAAATCCACTTGGATTAATTTGGTGAAAATTCCCTTTAAATGGGAATTTTGTCTGTTCCACATCAGTGATTTAAATAGGAAAAAATGGGAAATACAAAGTGAATCCAGGGTACAAAAGGTGCTTGAAAATCTCCTTAAAATGTTATTTATAGGCTTCAATCAGTTGGTGATAGAAAAAAAAAAGTTTTATGGATTTTAGTTGAAGGAATAAATTTAATTTAGAGAATATTGGAAGCCCAGACTGAGTCTAGGGGATGCTGCCTGAGTAATTTGTAAAAACACTTTGTGGTTTTTGTAACACTTTGTGACTCACTGCTGAGGTTTTTTAGCTGTTGGAGAACACTAAAAATGGAATAATTTTGGTGGTTTTAGGTCATGTTGCCATCTCAGGGTAAAAATGTTGTATTTTTAAAGAATTTAAGGAGCCAAATTTGTATTTACAATTTTACAGACTCTTGGTTTGTGGGTTTGGAGGCTTTGGGTCGATCAGGATTTGAAGTTTTCAACATGCTAAAAGTTGGATTTTTTTAGAAGTTTTTTTATGCTGTTCTTTTTGGGGAAAAAAGATTCTAAAATGAATTTTTTGGTGTTTTTTTCAGCCAACATCCATGAGGGCCATCCGGGCTCGCTACGATCCCTACCTCCAGACCAGGCACAGAGTGGAGCAGGTACATTTTTCCTTGGGATTGGTGTGCAAAAAAATGAGAATTATTTCAATTTCTTGTGGACTGGTGGGCTGCAAAAATCAAATTTATACATTTTCAGTTGTCCAACTCTCATTTCCATTAAAGAAAGGGTGAGGTTTCAACCTTTCCTAAGGTCTCTGCTGTGCAATGCCTGATTGTTAATAATCATTCCAAAATTACTTTATTTGGGTGTTTGTTGGAGAGTTGGGTGTGAAAAGTTTCTCAGTCTTGTTCTGCTTTGATCAGTTTTTTCTTTATCTCCAAATCCACTGGAAAATTCTCCATGAATTCAGTGTTTTGTCCCTCAAGATTTTAAGGAGAGTTTCTTCTACATGGATTAAGAGATTCAAGGAATTTTTTGCCTTTTTGGCCCAATTTAGGTCGTTTCAAACTGGAACCTGTAACTCAATTCTGATTTTTCAGGAAAACCCTCTCCATTGGGTTCAATACCTGCACTGAGTTCAGTAAAAAAATGACTTTTGAGGGTTTTTTTGCAAAAGCAAGTGCTTATAAAAAACCTATACAAAACCATAAATTTCTCATTCATGAAACGACTAAAATAGGAAACGCAGCCTAAGAAAATCAAGGATTACAGAGAAATCTTTTGGATAAATCCCCAACTGATGGTTTTTCCCTTGATATTTTTAATTTTCCAGCTGAAGCAGCTGGGCCACAGCGTGGACAAAGTGGAATTTATCGTGATGGGTGGGACTTTCATGGCTTTACCTGAGGATTACAGAGATTATTTCATCAGGAACCTGCACGACGCCTTGTCGGGTCACACTTCCAACAACGTGGCAGAGGCTGTCAGGTGAGGAATTATTTCCAGTTTAAATTGTTTATTCTTTGAAAACAGTGAGGAAAATCCTTTTTTTTTTTTTTTTTTCCTTGAAAAGATGTGGTTTTGGGCACTGAATATTTCCAGCTCTGCAGAACTGCACCAGGCAGACCCCCGGAATCGCAGGGAAAAGTTTTCCCCTGATTTTTTGGCATTCCAGGCAGCTCTGTCACGCCTCATCACCCTGATTTGGGGTTGTGACGAATGCCACGGCCACGGGATTTATTCTTTATTTATTCTTTATTTATTGCCTGCAGCTGGGGAGGGGGAGCTGCTCCTGCCTGGGACGTCAGGAATGACTCAGCCCCGAGAGCGTCAGCGCTCCCGGCCCCTTCCAGCCCCAAAGCAGCTCCTTGGGTGTCACAGTCTCGTTTGAACGGCTCAGAAACCACAGCCTGATCCATCCAGGGGCAGGAAATTCTGAATTTTCAGTGCTTGGTGGACAAAAAAAAAAGAGGTTTGATTGTTTTGGAGTTGTTAAATGAGTGAGCGTCCCTTGGGTGGGTTGGGTTTGCTGCTGTGTCGTTGTGGGTTTTTATTTGTGACATTATCCACCCCAAGAGAAGTGATTTTAGAGCTGTCAACTCCAAGAGAAGTGATTTTAGAGCTGTCACCTCCAACAGAAGTAATTTTAGAACCGTAATCTCCAGCAGAAGTGATTTTAGAACCTGTCCTTTGTATCTTAAAGCTGCGACTTAATTCGGTTTTTCCTCTGGAGGGCACCAAACACTTCAGCTGCTTTTATTTGCCTTTTTTTTTTTTTTTCCCCTCCCACCTCTCGTCACTCAAAGACCAAACAAAAAGCACCCTGCTGCTCTTTCCAAGTGGATTTTATCGAGATAAAATAGCAAACAAGTTGGGCAAAGAGTTTCTGAAGGACAAAGCTCCTCAGGGAGGGAGGGTGGTGGTTGCAGGTTGTCCATTCAAATTACCACTGTGATTCACGGTGTGGGAAGTCCATCTTTTTTTTTCTGCTGCAGGTGTCTTAGCTGATTTTATTGGGCCTAAAATAATTTTTCAAGCAGCCTGGCCTTTGCTCTGCAGATAATAAGGGAACTATTTCTGCCACAGCAGTTTTAAAGCCAAAGTGACTCTGTGGAGTCGGAGCAGCACAGATCGAGCAGGGTGACAAAAATCCTGCCCTGGCAGCGTGTGGGTTCCTCAGCAGATAAATAAAGGTTTATATTTTTAACATAAAACTCATGCTAAGTGCTTGGTAAATGGAGTTCTGTGGGAGTTACTCGAGTTGCATTTCCTCCATGTCGGAGAGGTGGAGGAAATGGGGCTGGAGATGAATCAGAGCTTTTGCTTTTTGTGCTTCTGGAGCTCGGTTGTTGCACTGTGTCACTGCAGCGTTGGTTGGGATGGTCGGTGACACTTGAGCTAAACAGTCAAGGTTGAATTTCTTTCTTTTTGTGGCGAGGATTCAGCTCCTTCAGCACTTCCAGCAGAGGCTGGAAGTTGAGAGGAGTTGTGAGAGCGTTTTCCCCGTTGTGTGCTGTGGGCTCTGCACTCAGCAGCGCCCTGGGATCTGCCTGGGATTCTGGAGGATTTATTTCTTGGGCAAATCATTCTTTAAGTTTTGATTTTGTACAGAGATCGCTTCATGTGGGAAAGGACCTTCAGCCAGGTTGTTGCTGTTTGCCAGGGCCTTGCTGATGCCACCAGCTCCCAAATCTCCTCCCTGGTGGCATCCTGGTCAATCCCTGGATTCTGGTGGGTCACGAACCTACCTGGATGAAACCACAGGACTGTGGAGGAGCAGAGAACAGGCAGCAAGGAAAAAAACCCACTAAATTACAGATGAAACTGAAGGGAGGTGCTGGCAATGGCCACACGACCTGCTGTGGGGATTTGTGGGATGGTCAGAAACTTTCTTGGAAAATCTCCAGCTCCAGGGGCTGTTGTGAGGATTTTTGGCACCACTCTCATGACTGAGGAGTTCTGAGAGTGTTTTCCCTGTTGTGTGCTGTGGGCACTGCACTCAGCAGCACCATGGGATCTGAATGGGATTCTGGAGGATTTATTTCTTGGGCAAATCATTAAGTTTCGATTTTGTACAGAGATTCCTTTATGTGGGAAAGGACCTTCAGCCAGGAGAGAATCACAGAATCCTGATGTGGTTTGGGTTGGAAGGGACCTTAATTCATCCCTGTCACAGACAGAGTCACTTTTCACTCTCCCAGCTTGCTCCAAACCCCAATTTTTCCCCTTTTTACCCAGTAATTTCTGGGTTTTGTCCCAACCCCGTGCTTTGCTGTCGACCCGACCTGAGGGATCATCAATCTGGCACCCTCCTGACGACGTAATTTTCAATTTTCTTCTTGTGGTGCTTCATCTCTATCAGCCCTCTGAGGTTCCTGGTGCCAGCTAATCTGATAAAAAGGATGTGATTCCGTGCAGTTCCCAGCACAGCAGCACGGCCAGAGCCTGCCGTGCAGGTGGATCCTGTCCCTCACTGGGACAGGATAAAGAAATTATCCCTCAAACCAGCTTGGCCTTTGGATTTCACCAGAAAACCCCTGAAATTCTGGTTTCCTTGCAGATAAATGTGTGAACTCATTGACCAAAAGTGAGGTTTTTTGCAAAGATAAACAGGGAAACTTCCAGGCTTTTCACAGCCACCCTGTTGAGGGCAGAGGAAGGAAACAAATTCCCTGGGTTTTAATATTTCTGCAGCACCTCCCTTTTGGGGTAATAAACGCTTTTTTACACCATTCAGACAGAAATCTTTGCTCGAGGTGCTTGGGTTTGCTTGAGAAATAGGTTGGCCAAGGAGTGGGTAAAGAATTGCAGAGCCAGGGGGGATCTTTGTTTTTGTGTGCGAGAGGACTGAGAAGTTTTAATTTTTCTCACTGAGAGCACCACTTTAGAATTTCTGGGCCCTTCTGGGTGCCTGTCAAGCCGGGCTGTGGGCTCGCTGATAAGCTTCCCTTCCTTAGGAGCAGGTTTGCAATTATTAAGGATTTCACAATCGCCAAAGAATCGCTGCTGGATGGATTTTTCTCCCCCTGGAGAAACTCATCTTTGCCCTGGAGCTGCTGCCATCAAGGCCCGAGTGCTGAGTTGATTGCGGCTGCTTTTGCTCTTTGCTGAGGACAATCAGAGCCGGAGAAGGTGTAAAATGCAAATGAGAATTGCTGCTCCTCTCACCTGACCCGTGAGTCATGAGGGGTGCTGGGCTTATTGAGCTGCCACCGTGAGTCACCGCAGCCGGGAGCTGACTCCTAATGAGGGAACAGGCCCGAGGAGAGCTTTGGGAAAAGCAGGGGAATCAGGGATCTGCAGCTCCTGGGACTGCACCAGCAGCTCTGGCTTCTCCTCCTCAGCCGGGCTGGGAGAGCTGGGAACGTTCACATGGAGAAGGGAATGATCCAGGGAGAGCTCAGAGCCCCTTCTGGAGCCTAAAGGGGCTCCAGGAGAACTGGAGAGGGACTTGGGACAAGGGATGGAGGGACAGGACAAAGGGAATGGCTTCCCACTGGGAAAGGGGAGATTTGGGAAGGAATTCTTGGCTGTAGCCCTTGAGTAGCATTCCCAGAGAAGCTGTGGCTGCCCTTGGATCCCTGAAGTGTCCAAGGCCAGGCTGGAGCAGCCTCATCTCATGGAAGGTGCCTGCGGGTGGCTGGAATTGGATCATCTTGAAGGTCCCCTCCCATCCAAACCATTCCTTGATTTTCACTATTTCTGTGATTTCAGTATCTTAAGGGACACAGAAATAATTTATAATTTTAAATTTTTTGTTCCAAGAGTGTGGTGGGCTGCCTGATGTTTGATAAGGCTGCGTGTGTCAGAGTGAGGAGATAAGCCACGCTCTGCAGTTCAAGGCTCTCCTGTACCTGATAATCCTGAGACAACATCCAGGTGCAGAGCAGACACAATTATTCCCATAACACATCCAAAACTGGGGCATCAGTCCCTTTAAAAGCTCATTTTCCATATGGAATCCCAGAACTCTTGAGGGGCAATTGCTGCCTTTGATCCCTGGTGGACTCCACCTTTTCCTTGGATTTCCATCGATTGCCTGTGCCTGGAGTCCTTTTGTGTTCCAGCATTATCTGTGTCCTCCCTGGAGCTGGGGAGCAGGCAGCAGTTATCCACAATTATCCTGGTGGGGAGGGAAGTTTCCTCCAGCTATCCCAAAAACCACATTGATTTTTTTGGGAACAGGACAAATCCGAGCTCTGCTGAAAGAGGAGACACAGAGTTTGTAAATATTCAGAGTTTAGAACCTCTTAATCCATGGAGGGAAAAAAACAAACCCTGGCAGTTCCTGCAGTGCTTGGTTTGGGATGTGGAGCTCCAGATTCCTTTTTAAATCCCAGCTGGAAGTCTGTCCTGAAGAGGCCAGATCACAGCAAGCTGTGCCAAACGTGCTTGGTGTGATTATCAGAGGATGGACTTTGTGGGAAGATCCTTGTGTAGGGAAGGAAAAACTTGGAGGATGACAGAGAAGCGAGGTTATGGAGGCTGGAGATCCTCAAATCCCACCTGGATGTGATCCTGTGCCACCTGCTGGAGGCTGGGTGGTCTCCAGAGGCCTCTCCAATCCCAGCCATTCTCAAATTCCCACCTTAATTTCAGATGTTTCAGTGATTCTTCTGATGGAAGCTGCAGCTGCTCCAAGAAATGGTGGTGGCTGCAGGCAGAGGGCAGGGCTAGGTGGGATATTGGGAAGGAATTCTTGGCTGTGAGGGTGGGGTGGCCCTGGCACAGAATTCCCAGAGAATTTGTGGCTGCTCCTGGATCCCTGAAAATGTCCAAGGCCAGGATGGAGCAACCTGGGGTAGGGGAAGTTGTTGGGGTTGGAGCTGGATGAGATTTAAGGTCCCTTCCCACCCAAACCAGTCTGGAATTCTGTGATTGTGAAGGTTCAGCAACGCCTGAATTTGCTTTTCAATACTGAGGAACAAACCTGCTTTTAAAAGATGGTGCTTTATAAAGTTGAAATCTGTTCTAAACTACCCAAATAAGACTTCTGGACCTTTTCTGGGAGACAGGTTCCTGCAGGGAATTTTGGGCTTGCTGGTGCTGTATTTTATCCAAAATTCAGCCTTTTTGCTCGGCTTTTAGGACACTCTGAAATCTGTGGGGAAACAAACAAGCACGTTGAGCCTGTGCCTGAGTTCCACTGACCCCAGAGTGAGAAATCCTCCTGGCCAGAGGTCAGAGCAAACCCATTTCGCCTCGTGGCTCCTGCAGGCAGCGAAGAAGCCGCCCTGCAATTCCGGAGCTCGTTCCACTAATGTCTCTTAATTGAGCTTGCCGAGTGCTAATTGTGACTCCGGCAAAAAACAAGCCAGGCTTTGAGTCACTCTGCAGTGATTCATGCTGGCGCCATCGAGTGGTTGCTGTTCTCCTCTTATCTACCTTGACCCTCTGCTCCAGGTGATGCTTCCAGAGCAGGCAGCTCCTCACCCTTCATCTGCCACAGCTCACCCCGGGGCAAATCCATGGGATTTTGGGGAGGAGAGCGATTTAAGGAGCTCCTTCTCTGCCCGGGGGGAGTGGGAAATTTAAAATTGCCCGTGTTTGACAGTCAGCTCCCACCCCTCGCCCTGCCATAATGAGTGGGTGCAGTGACAGGGAGGCTCTTGAAGCTCCAAATTGCCGGGTTCAGCTCTGATTCCAGCAGCAATTTTGGGATGTGGGGACTCACCGGCCCCGTGTCCCCTCCCCTGGCTGGCTCCTGGCAGGAGGAGGGGAATGGCAGGAGGCAGCAGCATCGGAAATTGCCGTGGCTGGATCCATCCGAGCTTGTCTGTCAAATCCCTCCGGACATCGAGCGGGCCAGGCAGGAGATAAGTGGCTGTTGTTTTAGTGCCAGATCGTTTACAGCAGAAAATCTGCCTAAATTCCCTTTTGTTCCCAGAGATTTGCAGCCTGGCTCCTAATAATTCTGGAAAAACAGGCAGATTTTCTTTGTTTCCAGCTTTGGATGTGGTGAGGCACTGGCACAGATTTCCCAGGGAGGTTGTGGTTCCTCATCCCTGGAACTGTCCAAGACCAGATCGGAGCAAGCTGGGGTGGTGGAAGGTGTCGAGCTTGGAATGGGATGAGCTTTAAGGTCCCTTCCCACCCAAACCATTCTATATTTACCATTAAAACCTGTTTGTCAATGAGTGTTTATCCCTAAATGCCTTCATAAGTCTTGCAGAATTTTTGGAATTTTACCCCAAAGCTGTCTGGCCTTCATTGCCATCCTGGTGCTGCTGATTTCCTGCTGCATTTTCCAACTTTTAACTGCTGGAGTCGATGTTATTTGGAAGCTCTCTAAGCAAAAAGTCATTTCATCAGATCCTAATCTCGTGGCGGGGAGCTTTCCATCTTCTTTCCTTCCTCAGCCATGGAATGAGATTGCTTATCCTTTTATCTGCCCTATTACTGCTCCTCCTGCATGGGAAATATTCCAGTTTGGAGTGGAACACATGAGGAAGCCAAACCCACACGTTTTTGGCCATGTGATATTGGGTGGTTTTGGGTTTTCCAATGGGATGCTGGAAGCAAACCCATCTTCCTCCAAGGATTCCGAGGTGTTTCCTCAGGAATTGGAGCCACCCCAAAATTAGCGATATTTGTAAATCCACCTTTTTTTTTTTTCCTGCTGGAAACAGCATCAGCCTTAGCGGTCATGACATTGTCAGAGCTAAATAATGAATTTCCCTGCTTTTTCCTGTAGGTTTTCAGCAAATGACTGCTGAACACCTGCCAGAGGGAATTCTTTGCTCGTTCTTGCTGCCCCGCTGCTGCGCCTGTGTAATTTGGCAAAGCACAACAAGTTCTCCGCTGACCTGCACTAAAATGTTAATGGTGGGATGGGATCTGAGTGGCCAGCTGGGCTTGGTGCCTGGAGATGGAGCTTTTCTCAGGGCTTGGCCACCTGTGTGAGTCTGAGCCTGGCCTGCTGATGATAGGGTTTTAATTCCAGTTGTGCCGGTGATCCGGAGGCAATGTCACCGAGAGAACGGGGGTGCTGTGCACGAATAACATTTTTGGGTGAATTCCCTCATTATTGACGCCATCCTCGGGTTAATCCCCTCCTCATTTCCACCCCCCTGCAGCTCACAGGAGCAGTGGCTGTTGTATTCTGATTTTCCAAGCGGGCACAAACTCAAACATTACCGATTTCCCCGAGCTGCAGAAGGATGAGAGCGATCCGAAGCGATCGTCCCATGCCCTGCAGCACTGCCAGGGGACCCTCACTCCCCTTTTCCAGCAGAGATTGCTTTGCAGCCTTGCTGGAAATGAGCTGGTGAAATAGGGAGATGTGCTTTATGGTTCCCTCAGCTGTGCTCTGCTCGCCTCATTGGCGCTGCAAAGCTGGAGCCGCCGCCTTTCAACGGCGCTAAATTAATTTGAAAGAAAACTCATTTTCTGGTGACATGGTGGGTGCAATCGGCGCGGAACGGAAAAAAAAAGGAGGTTTAATTTTCATACTTTTGCAGGGGGGTGTGGAGCAGGGGTTTTGCTGTGGCTTTGGGGAGCGCCATGCCAGGCAGAGCAGGGGCTGTTTGCTTTGAAATACGCGTGGCAGCCCCGGGACTTTGTGCATTTCACGGCTCAGAAGTTTGGGAAGTTGGATGCTCCAAAGCTGGAAATGCAGAGCTTGGGGGGGTGTTTGTGCAACTTTGGTTTGCTCACCTTCTGTCTGGGCCTTGGGTTGTGCCATGACCTCGTTTTTTAACTCTCTCTGCACGACCCGTGCCTGCTTCGTCTCCGGAGACGGTTTGTGCGCTGCTCTGAAAATTCGGAAATCCGCGGGAATTTGTTCCTTGGGTAGATAAAAAACCTCCCCTGTTTTCTCTGGCAGCTCTGGGGGGAGGTGTGGGTTCAGCTGGCGGGTTCAGAGCTCTGCTCAGATGTTCCTGGTGAGCCCTTACAGGAGGTGCAGTCAGCTCTGACTGCCATGTGAGGTGAGAGGATCCCACCCCGAGCCTTGGCTCCCCTGAGGGCTGGCACAGGAGCAGTTCCCACCTCCACCTCCCATCTCTGGCTCCTTGAGCTTGTGCCAAACCTTGCTTTGTGGAAGATGCTCATGTGTCTTCCAGAGTTTGGGTCCATTCTCTTTTCCAGACTACAAAATCATGGAATAATTAAGTTCAGGAAGGACCTTTAAGGTCATCAAGTCCAGCAGCACTAAACCATGTCCCCAAAGTGCCACATCCATGTTTTTGAGCACTTCCAGGCGTGGTGACTCCACCACTGCCCTGGGCAGCTTGTGCCAACCCTTCTAGGGCTGGAATTATTCCTAACATCCAGTCTAAAACCACCCCTGGCACAACTTGGGGCCGTTCCCTGTCGTCCTGTCACTTGTTCCTTGGAAGGAGAGGCCAACACCCATACTCTCTGCTTTTCCCCACCTCTGGGAAGACACAGGTGATCTTTGGCTGTCTCCTCTCTGTGTATTTCTCATTAAAATCCAGGTTGTGCCATTTGAGGGGGTTTTAGCCATGAGAGGGAATATTTCACCTCGGCCCATCCCAGGAAGTTGCTCCTGGGGACAGCACATCGTCCCTGGAGCTGTGAGGGATGGCTGTGCCCAAGGATGATGCAGTTCTGAGCGACTGCAGCAGCTAAAAGCTGAAATCATTTTCCAGACAATGACTCAACCACCATTAAAAGTTGAGTAAAACCATAAAATCAGCTTGGCCAGGCCCTTAAAGCTCATCTCGTTCCAGCCCCGTGCCGTGGAGGAGGAGCTGTGGGCACCTTGGAGCTCTCCAGGAGGGAGCAGAAGGAGCCTGGGCAGAGGCACCAGGAGTTCCTGGAGCTGCTGCAGCAAACCCAGGAGCATTTTTGTGGGGAAAACGAGGATTTTGACATTTTTCACTTTTTGAAGCGCGATCCTATTGCAGCTTTATAGGTGAGGGACTTGCTTTGGCAAGAGAAGGAGATGAGCTAAACCAGGGCTCTCCACTGGCAGTTCTGGCTGATAGCTGCTTTTTATTAGCTCTCTTTATAATTTTATGGATACAATTCCTTCGTTTCCTCAAAGCAGCAATCAAGCTGTTTTCCTTCCTCGAGCTAAATGTTTTCTCTGGCGGAGTCAGTTGGGGACGAGCTCAGTCTCATTTAAGAGGTGGATAAAGAAACTCAGAAGCAAAGGGGCTGGGCTGGACACTTTCTTTATGCAGCAGCACTTTTAGGGCATTGAGTTTGTGGTGTTTTTCCTCAGGAACAGCTGAGAAGTGGCTGTTTTTAAGAATATGCAACTTTCCTTAGGCCGCAGTGAGTCGATATCTGAGCTGAAATTGGAGCTGGGTTTTTTCAGAGTCCGTGTCAGTCTCACCCAGCGCCGTCTCTCTCATCAAGCCCAGCGAGAAAAAACTCAAATTTCAGGGTGGATTTAATAAAAAAGGTTGTCGTGTCGTTTCTTCCGTAATTTTAGATGTAAGGATTTTTTTTTTCTTTTTTATCTTTTTCTTCCTGCATCCTTTGTTAGCCCACGCCTGCAACTCGGTATTGATTATTCCCTGGGAAACTTGTCTTTATAGTTATGACCTAATGGTTGATTGTATTGATTTGGCAACAGGCGGCGGAACGGGGGATTTTTTTTCGAGTTTTTCCTGAAGAAATTGCACGGCAAAGATGAGAAAAATCAAGGACAAATCTTGGGCATCTCCTCATGGAAGTTTTCCACCAGGCTGTGCGGGCTGGGAGTGTCACTGTGGTGAAAAGCTGGCAAAGCTGAGGGAAAGGAGACCAAAGTGAAATATTGACTTAATGCTGCCCAGACCTCCTGCTTTTCACTCCCTGAAAGAAGATGCTTAAAGCAGAGAGACACTCGTGAGTGCTCATCCTGGATTGCTGCACAGAAATTACTCCTTGGATTGCTCTTCCCTGACAGGGGGGAGGCCCTGGCACAGTTTTCCCACAAAAGCTGTGGCTGCCTCATCCCTAAAAGTGTTCCAGGCTAGGCTGGGTGGGACTTGGAGCAACCTGAGGCAGTGGAAAGTGTCCCTGCCCATGGCAGGGGATGAGGACAGGATGATCTTTAAGGTTCCTTCCAACCCAAACTGCTCTGTGATTGTGTGATTCTGTGAAATCCCCAAATTGTTCCTGAGAAAGGCATTTGGTGTTTCTTTCTGAAACACCAGGGCTCCAAACATCTCCAATTTTCTCTCTTTGTGCTGAGCATTGCTTTGTTCCCAGCTTTCCTTCTGCATCACGAGCCAGAAGCTGGTTTGGAAAATCATCTTGGTTGGGGTTGTTATCCCTCACAAATGGGTTTTTTCCTAGTTCAGCGTGGGCTTTGTAGCCTGGCAGGGCTGGTCATTACTTTTAAAAAGAAATCAGTTTAGAAGTGCTTGGGACAGGGCTGGGTGCTGGGCTTGGCAGTGCTGGTTGGGCTTAAAGGGCTTTTCCAAGCTTAAAAAATTCACAATTCTTGTGATTCTGTATCGGGGAGGAGCTGCAGGTTGGCACAGGAAACCTCAGCCTTGCCTGTATCAGGCCCAGATCTTCACAGGGCTCTCAAACTTCTGGTCCTCTGAACCATTCCTTCCTTTGTTATGGCTTTGTCACATCTTTCAGGATGACTTTTGTGGCTTCTTTTCTTTGGGTGTCATTGCCATGTGCTGCTAGTGGGAGTTAAAGGAGATGGGAAATCTGTGGGAGCACCCTGGGAGCAAGGACAGGAGCTTTGGGATGTCTGCTTGAAACCATCCCATGGTTTCATCCATGATGTCTTTGTCCAAGCTGGGATGATCAGTGGTGTGCTGGATTTCCCATATCTAAGATGAATTGTTGGGGTTTTTTTCCTGACATTCACATATTGATCTGAAATTTCAACTCTCTGCCTCGTGGTGAAGCAAAGCGTGAGCCCTCCTCACCTGATAAATTGAATATGGGACATTTTACAAGCACTCTGTGTATTTTCCTCTTCCAGACATATTGCAAAATGTGTTTAGCTGATGTGTCAGGGCTCAGTTGTATTTATCAGGACAAGATTTTGTTTTCTTCAGCTGCAAAAACCCCAGAGCACCTCCCTCTTTACGTAGATGGAGTACAGAGAGGTTCTTGTTCCCATCGTGTGGCAGATGAATTCCTGCCCTCTGGCTACCAGAAATGCTTTCAACAACACATTCGGCTTGTAGCTTTCTCTGAAGCATTTGACAAATCTCAGTGACTTTGCCTGGCTTTCTGAAAACCCTTCACAGGGTTGTAGGAACAAGAGTGGAGGTTTTGCATGCAGAAATTGCTGGAAGTTATTAAGAGATGGATTAAATGATCAATTAACATAGCAGAGGGAGGTCATTAGTGGTGTCCCTGTGCTGGAATAGGTTGTTTTGACCTGTTGTGAAAGGGCAGGAGAAAATCAGTTTCAATATAAAGCATTGTTTATAAAAGAGATTTTTCCTGTTTTTTTTTCCTACAGAACAACGATCTCCAAGTTGGCTGATGCCACTCAGGAATAAGATTTTAAAGTTTTAGTTGATAACTGTGAGAAACACAGCCCTGGTGCTTGGTGTTAGTTAAAAAACCAGCTCAGTGTGAGGAATTACAGTGATGGGAATTGAGAGAAAACTGGGAAATGGTGTCGTGGAGCTGCCTCGTTCACAGCTTGAACCTTGCTCATTTCTTCCCTTTAAAAACCAGGGAGGAGGAAAATGATGTTGTGGAAGCAGGGAAAAGATATTTGAGAGAGATATAATAGAGATTTATGAGGTCCTGAGTGGCACAGAGAAGAGAAAAGAAGGATAAATGTTGATTTTTCTCTGACACAACAAGAACTGGGGGTATCTGGTGAAATGGGAATGAAATCCAAAGGAATAATTTCCATATTCAGGCTGAGAGTGACCAAACACAATTCTTGGGAAAAATATCCAGTGGGAACTGCCTGATCCTGAAAGTCACCACAACCACTAAAAACATCAAGGAGTGCAGTTCCAGACTCAGGTCTCCCTAAATTTCAGTGTGAGGAATCTGGGACCTCGTGTTGCTGCTGGGAGAAACGTGAAGCCGTAATTTCCAAAACGTAATTTGGCTCAGCTCACTGGGAAAAGCAGAGAGCTCACATAAGGGAGGAGGAGATAAGCACTGCCTTGCCTAAATTAGCCTTGTTTGGGGTTTTTTTCCCCCTCTAAACATTTATTTTTTTTTATGGGGGTGGGTAAAAAAAAAAGAGGTCGCAACTCAGCTCTTGTTCCAGCCACGCATTTTCCATGTTGGAAGTATTTCACTCCAGCATATGTTAATTAATCCTGGTGTTTGCAGTTACAGCTGGCTAATAATTTGTTGCTGCAGAAAAAAAAAAAAAAAAACTTCTCTAAATTGCTGTTGCCGTGAACTTGATGGATGGGAGCTCAGAAAACACCGCAGGCTCGAAAAACCCAGCAGTGTGAGAAGGTCTTGTCAGGGTTTTTTCTGTTCAATGTCCTTTTTTTGTTTTTTGGTTTTTTTTGTTTTGCTTCCTGAGCTAAGACAGGACCTGCTTGGATGTGTCTGAGAGCAGGCAGTGATTATGGCTTTTGGGATAATTACGCATTTATCAGCCCAGCATGGCAGGAGCGGAGCGTGGCTCCGGCCTGCTTGTCAGGAGTGGCAGGATCCCTCCAGACCTTGCCCAGAGGTCCTTGATGGAAGCTGTGAGGCAAATAAAAATAAACCAAACCACTCTTCCCTCTCCAGCAGCTGCTATTCCTGCTCCTCGTTACAGCCAGGCGGTTAATTAGTCCATGCAAACATCCTGCTTGGAGCNATTCCTTGGGGGTTAAAATGTGGTAAAAATACTGAGAAAGAGAAGGAAATGGCTGTGTTTTATGGGTTAAAATGTGGTACAACCATTGTGAGAGAGAAGAAAACTGGTGTGTTGTGGGGTTTTTACCTCAGAATGATTAGGCCTGATGTGTCTCAGAATGGATTAGCCCTGAAGTGTCTTTGAACTGAGCCACTTGTGCTCATCCTGTGCCTTTTCTTCTTGGGAGGGATTCTGAGTGGTAGAGCCATTCTTTGGGGGTTACCATGTAGTAGAAACATTGAGAAAGAGAAGGAATCAGGTGTGTTTTGAGGTTTTTACCTCAGAATGGGTTGGGCCTGAAGTGTCTCTGAACTGAGCCACTTGTGCTGGTGCTGGGCCTTTTTTTCAGAGAGTTTTTGGGTGGCAGAGGCGTTTCTTGTGATTAAAACTTGGTACAGACATGAAAAAAGTGAGTAAACAGGTATGTTTTGTGGTTTTTTTACCTCAGAATGGGTTAGGCCTGAAGTTTCTTTGAACTTTGTGCTCGTGCTATGCCTTTTTTCCAAGGGTTTTCAGTGGTAGAGCCATTCCTTGGGGGTTAAAATGTGGTAAAAATACTGAGAAAGAAGGAAACGGGTGTTTTTTTATGGGTTAAAATGTGATAAAAACATTGTGAAAGAGAAGAAAATTGGTGTGTTGTGGGGTTTTTACCTCAGAATGAGTTAGGCCTGAAGTGTGTCTGAACTGAGCCACTTGTGCTGGTCCTGGGCCTTTTTTCCAAGGGGTTTTGGGTGGCAGAGACTTGTGCTGGGATTAAAATGTGGTAAAAATACTGAGAAAGAGAAGGAAAAAGAGAAGAAAACTGGTGTGTTGTGGGGTTTTTACCTCAGAATGATTAGGCCTGATGTGTCTCAGAACGGATTAGGCCTGAAGTGTCTTTGAACTGAGCCACTTGTGCTCCTGCTGGGCCTTTTTTCCCAAGGGTTTTCAGTGGTAGAGCCATTCCTTGGGGTTAAAATGTGGTAAAAACATTGTGAAAGAGAAGAAAACTGGTGTGTTGTGGGGTTTTTACCTCAGAATGGGTTAGGCCTGAAATGTTTCTGAACTGAGCCACTTGTGCTCCTGCTGGGCCTTTTTTCCCAAGGGTTTTCAGTGGTAGAGCCATTCCTTGGGGTTAAAATGTGGTAAAAGTACTGAGAAAGAAAAAATAACTGGTGTGTTGTAGCATTTTTACCTCAGATTGGGTTAGGCCTGAAGTGTCTTTGAACTGAGCCACTTGTGCTGGTGCTGTGCCTTTTTTTCAGAGGGTTTTTGGGTGGCAGAGCTATTCCTTGGGGTTAAAATGTGGTAAAAATACTGAGAAAGAGAAAATAACTGGTGTGGTTTAGGTTTTTTACCTCAGAGTGCATTAGGCCTGAAGTGTGTCTGAACTGAGCCACTTAGACTCATGTTTTGCCTTTTTTTCCGAGGGTTTTTGGATGGTAGAACCATTCCTTGGGGTTTAAATGTGGTAAAAACATTGAGAAAGAGAAGAAAACAAGTGTGTTGGAGGGTTTTTACCTCAGAAAGAATCCCATTGTGGATTTTGAACCAAGTGACACAGCAGGAGGGAGCAGAATTATCTGTCGGTGGCATCTCATGGAGAAAAAAAGTTGTTCTCCCTTATCTTTTAGTAGGCATAGATACTGTTACCTTATCAAAAGTGGAAAATGGTGTTTTAGTCAATAAATGTGTATATTTTTAGTAACTTTTTTTCAGCATTTGAAAGCTTGAACCTTGGCTGCTAAGAAACCAAACTGCTCTGTCGTAGTCCCGGTGCTGGTGATAAAGAAAGCACTGAAATGTTGTAATAAAAATGTTGTAATAAAAAGGGAGCAGCATAAAGTCAAATAATTGGCATTTGAGCTTTCAGAAATGCCTGCTCTGGGCAATCATCAAACCTGCAGTTTTTGAAACATGCCAGCTGAGTAAGATGCCACCTGCTTTGTCAGAATATTCCCTGATTCTGGGTTTATTCACAGGGAATTGTGGCTGCTGAATCAATTCTTTCTGGCTGTGTTTCACAGGCTGCCCTGTGATAAAGCAGAGTTGTTAAAGATCAAGATCAAGGAGGTAATTTAAGTAATGGGTGAGGATGTGTTACAGGAGATCCTCATGGCTTATAGTGACAGTTTTCCCTTCAGAAACCTGTGGGGTCATTTTTGGACTTAATTCTACATTTATGGATGTCACTGAGCAGTGTCACTGTGTGATACCCAGGCCTGTGCTGCTGCTGTCAAGGGCACCAAAAAGGATTTATTTATGACATGTTAAATCTGTTTGAGGTGCTGGATGTTCCCAATCTTTGCTCTTCCCCAAGCTAAGACCAGGAACTTTCCTGGCCCAAGACTCCTTCGGTCTTTCTTTTTCTCACCCTTCCCTCCAAACATTCCAGTCTTTCCACAGGACTCTGAGGGTCTTTTATCAGACTATTTCTGTCCTCCAGGAAGGACATGGAGGGGCTGCAGCATGTCCAGGGAAGGGTTTGTAGCCCCAGGAGCAGCTGAAGGAGGTGGAAAAGGGGCTCAGCCTGGAGAAAAGGAGGCTCCAGAGGGAATTTTCCTCTCTGGAATTCCCTGACAGGAGGGGACAGCCAGGTGGGATCAGGATTTCTCCCATGGAACAGGGACAGGATGAGAGGAAATGGCCTCAAGCTGTGCCAGGACAGGTTCTAGTTGGATATTGGGAACAATTCCTGCCTGGAAAGGGCTGTCCAGCCCTGGCACAGCTGCCCAGATTAGGGGTAGAGTCCCCATCCCTGGAGGAATTTAAAATCCCTGTGGATGTGGCACTTGGGGACACAGATCAGTGGTGGCCTTGGCAGTGCTGGGGGATGGTTGGACTTGATGATCCTGGAGGTCTTTTCAAACTGAAATAATTAAGTTTGCAAATGTTTGCTGGTTTATTTTTGTCGTTTTTNAAATTTAAGTTTTGCAAATTTTTGTGGTTTTTTTTTTTTTTTTTTTTTTTTTTTTTTTTTTTTTTTTTTTTTTTTTTGGGATAGGCCAAGGGAGGATGAGCAGCTTCCCCTGCTCAACTGTGACCACTCACCTGCTGGATTTGGGCTCAGAGCACCAATTTTATGGAAATTGGAATCCAATCCATTCCCAACAACAGTAATATGAACATCCCCATAATTTATTCCATCTTTGCCTTCAGGAATCACAAAATCCTGGAATGGTTTGGGCAGGAAGGGGCCTTAAAGCCCACCCTGTTCCATCCCTTGCCATGGCCAGGGACACCTTCCACAGGACCAGGTGGAAGCCCAACCTGGCCTTGGACACTTCCAGGGATAGAGTAGTGCTGGAATGTCCTGCAGGCAATTTTTTGGGGTGGCTGAGTTGGTTTAGGTCCTTCTTTCCAGTTTTATGGGGTGGCTGAATTGGTTTAGATACTTCTTTCCAATTTTATGGGGTGGCTGGGTTGGTTTAGTTCTTTCTTTCCAATTTTATGGGGTGGCTGGGTTGGTTTAGTTCTTTCTTTCCAATTTTATGGGGTGGATGGGTTGGTTTAGATCCTCTTTCCTAAACATTTTCTGGTGATCGCTTCACTTCTGCCTTTGAGCCTCTTCTTGCAGCTTCTGCTGCTTCCTGCACCTCTTCCTGCTCCTTTTTTTTTTTTTTTTTTTTTTTTTTTTTTTTTTTTTTTTTTTTTTGGCCTTTTTGTGTTCTCTGCTTCTCAAAAATCAGTAAACCAGAGAGGAAGGTTGAAGGTTTGATGTTCTCAGCGTGAGCCCACCTGCGTTGCTGCCGGAGTCGGAGCTCTCTGCGCTCCTCCGGCACCTCCTGGCTCCCGGCCATCCCCATCCCGGCTGGGGGTTTGGGATTTGGGATTTGGGAAGTTGCCCTGGCCTGGCTGTGAATAATTGAGTCTTTGATCTTCAGGACTCTCAGCTGACGAGGCTTTTGTCTGGAGAGCAGAGTTTAATGGAGAGGCTTTGTTAAAGGAGCTGTTCCGTGCCAGAGCTGCGCTGTTTTTTCTCTGAGGGAGAAAGTGTTCCTCACCCCGTGTCTGGTGGAGGAGTAGCTGCCTTGTAGAGCTAAAAAAAATGAGTTTATTTAAGAGGCAGGTTCTGATTTAAAGGTCTGTTTAATGCAGCAGCGTTCTCTGCAAATTCACTCAAAAGATTTGCCAGTGATTAAAATTAATTATCTCACCTTTATTTCTCCCTATTTCAGACAGTGCTGTAATCACTGACTTCACAAAATCTGTCTGCACAAATCTTTTTAAGGCTTCTGTGGATCTTAATTTGCATGACTTGGCAGCTGCCTCGTTTGCATAATGAACCTCTGTGGTCAGCCTATTATTAAAATTGCCCCTCTCTCATCTCGTGCTGTTCTCTTGTCTCCATTCCTGATTATTCCTGGGATGATGCGGGGGATCCTCAGCAGTGCCGTGCTGCAAACACCAAATAATTCTGTATTCCAGGGAAGGAGCAGGAATATTCCAAGGGGTTTGTTGGTGCTTCAGAAGGTAAAATTCATCTCCTGTGGAGCCAGGCTGGGAGAGCTGGGAATGTTCACATGGAAAAGAATCCAGGGAATCCTCAGAGCACCTCCCCGAGCCTAAAGGGGATCCAGGAGAGCTGGAATTTGGGGAAAGGGCTGGAGGGCCAGGAAACAGGGAATGGCTTCCACTGGGATAGGAGAGCTTGGGTGGGATCTTGGGAAGGAATTCCTGGCTGGGCTGGAACTCCCAGAGAATCCCTGGGAGTGTCCCAGGGTGAATTTGGATCACCCTGGGATCATGGGAAGTGTCCCTGGGATGTGACTGAAAGTCCATGGATCCCATCCCAAACCATTCTGGGATTCCAGGACACTCAGGATCCATCCCCAAGGATTTTAATGGAATTTGGGGATGGAAAAAGGAAAGGAGACCCTTCCTGGAGTCCCCAATTCCCAGGGAATTCCCAAAATTCCTTTCCAGAGAGGAGGGATGGGGATGGATCCAATGCCAGGCTGGGAGAGCTGGGGATGTCCAAGTGGAGAAGGGAAGGATCCAGGGAATTCTTGGAGCCTTTTCCTGAGGGAGAGGAGAGCTGGAGAGGGACTTGGGACAAGGGCTGGAGGGACAGGAAAACAGGGAATGGCTTCCCACTGGGAAAGGGGAGCTTGGAGTGGGATTTGGGAAAGAATTCCTGGCTGGGCTGGAACTCCCAGAGAATCCCTGAATCCCTGGGAGTGTCCCAGGAAAGGCTGGAGCGCCCTGGGATAGCAGGAGGTGTCGGGGTTGGAATGGGATGGGATTGAAGGTCCCCTCCCCCCCAAAGCAGGCTGGAATTCCAGGATTCCATGGGATGGGAAGCCAGCAGAGAAGATGGAACCCCAGGCTGCAGGAATTGCTTTTCCAGCAAGTTGGATCCTGCAGTTTGGGAGAGAGGAAAAATTCCATGTCCATGGAAGGGGTTGGGACAGGAGGAGCTTGAAGGTCCCTGAAGGAGGGGAGGGAAGAATTCCCACCCCAAACCCTTCCCTTCCTGACCTTTTGCCAGCACAGATGGATGAAGCACAGGAGGGAGAGGTGGGATTTGCACAGGGAAAAGCTCCTCTGCAAATTTTGGGAGAAATCCCAATATAGCTGGGAAAGGGGAGCTTGGGGTGGGAATTCCTGGCAGGGCTGGAATTCCCAGAGAATCCCTGGCAGTGTCCAAGGAAAGGTTGGAGCACCCTGGGATGGTGGGAGATGTTTTGGTTGGAATGGGATGGGATTTGAGGTCCATGAATCCCACCCAGAGCATTCCAGGATTCTGGAATTCCCTGGTAATGGGTAGGGCTCTGAGCTTGGCTCCTTCCAATCTCTCAGGGTTTTCTCTGTCCAGTCAGTAAAGTTCAATCAGTAATTCCTCATCAGGTCTTGGCCTTTTGTGTGTGGGTATCCTGAAGTCCCTCCCTTCAGAGCTCTCTGTGTTTGCTTCCCAGATTTTCCTGCTTGGAAAGAGGCAGTTCCCTCTTCCCATCACCACAGGATTCCTGCAGGATTTGTGACTGGAGCTCTGTTGTTTTTAAAGATTCCCATGCTGGCGAATCCATCCTGTCCACTGCCACCATAACCCCCCTGGATCCTGTTCCTGGGCTCACAGGGATGGGCAGAAATCTGGAATATCCCTAAAATCCTGCAGGAGATGTGACCCAGAGCAGATGCCAGACACCAAAAACGAGCCCAGCACAATGTTTTGCCCATCCCACGGATTTCCAAAGCAGAAAATGATTGTCACTGACCCCGTTGATTTCTAATGGGATTCTGCTGTTTCTGCCCCTGGGCTTGTGTTTAAAATTGGGTTCAAATCCTCATTTCTCAGGGCTGGCAGCAGCCATCCATCCCAGAGCTGGGATTTATCCCTATAAATCCACGTCCCGTGGCAAGCCGCTACAGGATGGAAAAAACATCCAGCAGTTTTTCTAGGAACGGGGCAGGATTCTATTCTGAGCAGCACCGAAATCTCTGGAAAAAAATATTTTGGGTTGAAGTCACAGAATCATGAGCTTTCTGGATGATTCAGCAGCCAAATTACCCCTGACTGCATAAATAGTGGGAAATTGGATGGGAATAGGCAAATCATGTCCCAGCTGGATGCGGCTGCGGCGCGGCTGCGGAGCCGGGCGGCTTTTTTTGGTAGCAAAAGGCCACAAAAAGCTGAGAATAGGGGTGGGGATGATGCAAGGATTCAATTTGGGAGCAGGGATATGGGATTGGGAAAGGAAGAGCTTTGAGGGCCCTTCCAACTCAAACCATCCTGGGATTTTGGGAGTAATTAATGGACAGGAGGCAAAATTCCTTGGGTCCGATTCCCTGATTCCTCAATGGCAGCACAAAATAAAATTAATCACAAAATCAAAAATTTAGGAGATTCCTGGAGGGAATTTTGCTGGATTGTTGGTAGAGAAATGGAGAGGGACAAGGGGGGAATGGCTTCCCAATGGGAAAGGGGAGATTTGGGAAGGAATTCCTGGCTGGGCTGGAATTCCCAGAGAATCCCTGGGAGTGTCCCAGGGTGGATTTGGATCACCCTGGGATCGTGGGAAGTGTCCCTGGGATGGGACTGAAGGTCCATGGATCCTATCCCATACCATTCTGGGATCCAGGACACTCAGGATCTATGCAGAAGGATTTTAATGGAATTTGGGGATGGAAAAGGGAAGGGAGACCCTTCTTGGAGTCCTGAATTCCCAGGGAATTCCTGAAATGCCTTCCCAGAGAGGAGCTGGGATGGGGATGGATCCAATGCCAGGCCGGGAGAGCTGGGAATGGAGGGAGTTCCTTGGGAAAGGGGAAGGATTTGGGAAGGAATTCCTGGGCTATCCCAGGGTATCCCAGTGATCCCAAAAAAACCCCAAATCCCAAAAAAGCCTCCAAATCCCCTGCCAAAAATCATCAGAAAAATAGGAAAAAAATCCTCCCTGTGAGGGTGGGGCGGCTCTGGCCTGGAATTCTCAGGGAATTTGTGGCTGCTTCATCCCTGGAAGTGTCCAAGGCCAGTTTGGAGCCACCTGGGATGGTGGAAGGTGCCTGACACGACCTTTAAGGTCCCTTCCAACCCAAACCATTCTGGAATTTTGGGATTCAAAAGCTTTTCCCACTGATGAAGGTGTTATTCCAGTTTTCCTATTTTTTTTCCCTCTGTTGACTGGAAAATCCCTGTCTCAGATCTGACTGTGCTTTCCACTGAGAGATCCTCACAATTTGGTTAAAAACCCCCTTAAGTCCCTGATGTAAATCCATATTTAGGAGATGCCCCTGTCCAGTGTCTCCTGCCCTCCCCAGCACTCCCCCACCACTGGAAAATGTGGAAATGGAATACAAAACAGCATCAGATTGATTTTTTTTTTTTTTTTAGAATAAAATATCAAATGTAATTTAGTTGTATAATACAGCTTTGTGCTGGGTAATAATACCCAGTTCAGCTTTTATGGGCACTCTGTGATAATTCCCTCCAGAAAATGGCAGGTTATGTAAATCCACTAAAGCTTTTAATTCGTGTCCACTTCTGATATTTCTTGTGTTTGCCTTCCAAACCAATAAAATCCCTGCCTTTGGTGTCAGGTTTTGAATGAAATAGACTTTCCTTTTGCAGATAGGAGAAAATGTTGAATATCCAAGTGAACCTTTCAAATTCAAGAGCGGAGAAAAGACACCAAAAAAATCAAATTTCTCTCTCTTTCTTCTGGAAACGATGGTGATTTAATGATATTTATTTAATTATATTTATTTAATTATATTTAATTTTATCTCCCCTCTGTATTTCCACCCTGATTTTTGGTGTTAATAGAAGCAGGTACCCTTTGTCCCAAGTTANGTGGCTGCTTCATCCCTGGAAGTGTCCAAGGCCAGTTTGGAGCCACCTGGGATGGTGGAAGGTGCCTGACACGACCTTTAAGGTCCCTTCCAACCCAAACCATTCTGGAATTTTGGGATTCAAAAGCTTTTCCCACTGATGAAGGTGTTATTCCAGTTTTCCTATTTTTTTTCCCTCTGTTGACTGGAAAATCCCTGTCTCAGATCTGACTGTGCTTTCCACTGAGAGATCCTCACAATTTGGTTAAAAACCCCCTTAAGTCCCTGATGTAAATCCATATTTAGGAGATGCCCCTGTCCAGTGTCTCCTGCCCTCCCCAGCACTCCCCCACCACTGGAAAATGTGGAAATGGAATACAAAACAGCANTTTTATTGTTTTGGGTTTTTTTTAATGCTTCTTCTGACAGCCTGTCCCCCAAATATCTCGGTATTTATATAGATCTGAACAGTTTGAAGGGAGTTAATTTTTTTTAATGAGTCTGAACCCACTTGGGGATTTTNGCATCAGATTGATTTTTTTTTTTTTTTTAGAATAAAATATCAAATGTAATTTAGTTGTATAATACAGCTTTGTGCTGGGTAATAATACCCAGTTCAGCTTTTATGGGCACTCTGTGATAATTCCCTCCAGAAAATGGCAGGTTATGTAAATCCACTAAAGCTTTTAATTCGTGTCCACTTCTGATATTTCTTGTGTTTGCCTTCCAAACCAATAAAATCCCTGCCTTTGGTGTCAGGTTTTGAATGAAATAGACTTTCCTTTTGCAGATAGGAGAAAATGTTGAATATCCAAGTGAACCTTTCAAATTCAAGAGCGGAGAAAAGACACCAAAAAAATCAAATTTCTCTCTCTTTCTTCTGGAAACGATGGTGATTTAATGATATTTATTTAATTATATTTATTTAATTATATTTAATTTTATCTCCCCTCTGTATTTCCACCCTGATTTTTGGTGTTAATAGAAGCAGGTACCCTTTGTCCCAAGTTATTTGAAGACCTTTTTTTTTTTTTTTTTTTGCCCTCTTTCACTCCAATTTCTCTCTCTTAATTTTTGCAAATCACGTCTTGCAAAGTGGGTGTTTGGGAGTCTGCTGTTAATGAATCACACTTTGGCAATGTTTTCCCTGACGTGATAAACAATTGGTGCTCTTGGGCTGTCAGATTAGTGAGCCACAAACTTGGAAATGTTTCACGTAGTTTTTATTGTTTTGGGTTTTTTTTAATGCTTCTTCTGACAGCCTGTCCCCCAAATATCTCGGTATTTATATAGATCTGAACAGTTTGAAGGGAGTTAATTTTTTTTAATGAGTCTGAACCCACTTGGGGATTTTTTTTTGCTGTTTTTTTCTGAAATTTGAAGGATTTTGATTGGGAATTTTTTTTGGGGGGGGGACTGGAATTGTGTTTTGTGCTGCTTTGAGAG
Organism: Urocynchramus pylzowi; assembly: GCA_013397555.1. Lineage (NCBI taxonomy): Eukaryota > Metazoa > Chordata > Aves > Passeriformes > Fringillidae > Urocynchramus > Urocynchramus pylzowi. The sequence continues at coordinate 3,121 of VZRH01007197.1, read as the reverse complement.
CTTTATTTCCATTCAGAAATTTCCAGCAATGGGATGATGAATCTTTGCAGACTCCTAATAAAGAGCTGAACTTAGTCATCCTTTCAATTTGGGCGTGCAGGTATGGGAATGACATCCCTCTCTTCCTCAAGGTGTCCCCTTTGCCAGCAGCATTTCCTATTAACACCCAAAAATCATCATTTTGGGGCCATTAAAGAGACTGATATCCCCATAAATACCCTGCTCTGGGACTTATCCAGCTTTTCTCTGCAGTTCCAAAAGAAGTTTCTCCTCTTCCTGCTGTAAATTTGTGCTCCTGGGCTGTGGTTTTGTTACAAAACCACCTCAGAGTTCAGGAAAAATGCTGCAGGGAGTTGATTCCCCCGTGAAAAGGAATTTTCTCCTCGCTGCTGATGGTGGGCATTGATGATTTCTTTTTGGGAATTTCAGTTTGGGTTCTTTTTTTCTCTTTTTTCCTTCTCTCACAGGTCAGTGACTTCCCATTTGTCATCAGGAGTGGGGTTTTTTTACCAGCTGGAGTAATTAGTCTTCGTTAGACCTCCAGTGATAAAGGGCACAAAAGGAGAAAAAGTCCAGAAAAAATTGTGGTTTTCTCAGATTCCTTCAGTGAGGTTGGGAACTGCTCGGTCCCAAAGGGATTTGTGGGATTTTTCATGGATATCCTTGTGAATCCCCTCCAGGCTGCCAGGTTCTTCGTGACCCAAAACAACCCCCAGACTGTATTAATTACAACCCCAATTAATTAACACAGCCCAGATTGTATTAATGTGTATTTTTGTGCATCGTTTCCCCCGTGGATCGCCAAAACACCACAGGAATTTTAACCTTTAATCCTTAAAATAATTCACACCTGGAAGACACCAGAAACTCTTCCCCAGTTCACTTAAAACCCAAAACTGGTGGATTTTAACCAGAAATGGGGTTTTTCCATGCAGGTACCATTAAAAAACCTTTAAAAACCTTAAAAAACCTTTAATCCCTAAATAAATTCGCACCTGGAAGACACCAGAAACCCTTTCCAAGTTCACTTAAAACCCAGAACTGGTGGATTTTAACCAAGGATGGGATTTTTCTCTGCAGGTACTTGGAGAGGAATAAAGGTTAATTTTTAACCTTTAATCCTTAAAAGTCCTCACCTGGAAGACACCAGCAACTCTCCCTGAGTTCCCTTAAAACCCAAAACTGGTGGATTTTACCCAAGGATGGGATTTTTCCCTGCAGGAAAGGAGTAAAGGTTAAATTTTACCCTTTAATCCTTAAAAACTCTCCCCTGGAAGATGCCACAAACTCTCTCCCAAGTTCACTTAAAACCCAAAACTGGTGGATTTTAACCAGAAATGGGATTTTTCTCTGAAGGTACTTGGAGGGGAGTAAAGGTTAATTTTTAACCTTTAATCCTTAANAGGTACTTGGAGATGAATAAAGGTTAATTTTTAACCTTTAATCCTTAAAAGTCTTCACCTGGAAGACACCAGAAACTCTCCCTGAGTTCACTTAAAACCCCAAACTGGTGGATTTTAACCAGAAATGGGATTTTTCCCTGCAGGAGAGCAGTAAAGCTTAAATTTTAACATTTAATCCTTAAAAGGACACCAAAAACTCTCCCCCAGTTCACTTAAAACCCAAAACTTGTAGATTTTCACCAAGGATGGGATTTTTCCCTGCAGGTACTCAGAAAGGAGCAAAGCTTAAATTTTACCCTTTAATCCTTAAAAACTCTCCCCTGGAAGATGCCACAAACTCTCTCCCAAGTTCACTTAAAACCCAAAACTGGTGGATTTTAACCAGAAATGGGATTTTTCTCTGAAGGTACTTGGAGGGGAGCAAAGCTTAAATGTTACCCTTTAATCCTTAAAACCCTCCCCTGGAAGACACCAGAAACTCTCCCTGAGTTCACTTAAAACCCCAAACTGGTGGATTTTAACCAGAAATGGGATTTTTCCCTGCAGGAGAGCAGTAAAGCTTAAATTTTAACATTTAATCCTTAAAAGGACACCAAAAACTCTCCCCCAGTTCACTTAAAACCCAAAACTTGTAGATTTTCACCAAGGACGGGATTTTTCCCTGCAGATACTCAGAAAGGAGCAAAGCTTAAATTTTAACCTTTAATCCTTAAAACCCTCCCCTGGAAGATGCCAGAAACTCTCTCCCAAGTTCCCTTAAAACCTCAAACTGATGGATTTTGACCGAGGATGGGATTTTTCCCTTCAGGTACTCGGAGAGGAGCAAAGCTTAAATTTTAACCTTTTAATCCTTAAAACCCTTTCCTGGAAGACACCAGAAACTCTCCCTGAGTGCCCTTAAGTCCCCAAGCTGGTGGATTTTAAGGAAGGATGGGTTTTTCCCTGCAGGTACTCGGAGAGGAGCCTGACCAGGTGCGTGGGGATCACCATCGAGACGCGGCCGGACTATTGCCTGCGGCCCCACCTCAGCGCCATGCTGGCCTACGGCTGCACCCGCCTGGAGATCGGCGTGCAGAGCGTCTACGAGGACGTGGCCAGGGACACCAACAGGTCAGGGACACCTTCACAGCTGGCCAGGGACACCAGCAGGCCAGGGACACCTTCACAGCTGGCCAGGGACACCA
>VZRH01007195.1:164444-184170 GCA_013397555.1 Urocynchramus pylzowi | reverse complement strand
GGGGATACAATTCAGCATCATAGTCATCCCAGGACAGAGAGAAAAACAGGAAATCAAGGATCTCCTATAGGAACAGTGATAACATGGTTTCAATCAGCCATTGAGGGACCAATGCACAATTCCTTCATTTTTAGGACTGAAATTGGATTCAGCCTTTCCATATTTGTGCAGTGTTTTAACATTCTGAGAATAAGGAGAAACTGCAGTTAACCCCAGTCATGTTTGAGGAAACTAAATTTTGCAGAAAAGTTGTTTTTCCTGTATTGTTGAAGTGCATATATATGGTGCAGTGAAATTTAGAAGATGTTAAGGGAATATTTCTCCATCTCTTTGACATGAGAATGACTTGGTTTGGATACAAGAGAGGCATAAATAGCAGCTACTTGAATTTGAGAAAATGGCAGAAAATACTTAAGGCTGCATTCTGAATAGAAACACTGGAAATGGAGCCACACTTCGTGACAAACCTGTATGAACTAAAAATAAAGAGGAAAATTCTACTGACTTCTGATAGCTATATATTGAACTAGTCAGTCCAGGTATTTGAATAACTGAGCAGTCTGTGTAGCTTCAAAACTTCTACGCAACTAAAATTGGCTCCATGGGATAGCTGAGATTGAAGTGCAGGACCTAACACTTCACCTTATTGAACCTTATACCACTGGCCTTGTCCCATTGATCCAGCCTGTCCAGATCACTCTGTAGAGCCTTCCTACCTTCCAGCAGATTAACTCTCTTGCCCAACTTAGTGTTGTCTGCAAACTTACCAAGGGTGCACTTTATCCCCTGGTCCAGATCATTCACAAAGATGTTAAACAGGACTGGAAACAGTACTGAGCTTTGGCTAACAGCACTGGTGACCAGCCACCAGCTGGATTCAATCTCTTTCACCAGCACTCTTTGAGCCTGGCCATCCAGCCAGGTTTTTACTCAGTAATGAGTCTGCTAATCCAAGCCATGAGCAGACAGCATGTCCAAGAGAACGCTGTGGGAAATGGCTTCAGAAGCTTTATTAAAGTCTGTGTAGCCAATATTCTCAGCCTTCCTCTCCTGGAGGATTTTCTTCTCTCCCCTCTTCCTGTGTAATCTTCTTTGCCCTTTCAACTTTTTATACTTCACTGGGCCTATTTTGTGTGTATTCCCCTACATATAAGCAGACAGTGTTAGAAGGTCCTTCAATTTGGAGCCAGCTGGGAGCATTGTGGCAGTACTTCCTCTGAGCGTTTATATTACCAAAACCAAATGGTTGAATGGTTGCACGGTCTTCTTATTACTTCCTGGCAATGCTGCTGCTTTTTGGAGAAAGCAAAATGGAGATAAAAACTATATAGCACGTGTTTGCAAAGAAAAAAATAGATATTAAAAAAATAAAGACAAAAAGAAAGCCTTCAAAAGAAAATCCAGTTGATTTATGGTGGTTGCAAGCTTAATAGATAGCTTAGAGTATATGTAAGATGGTGAAAAGTAGCTAAATAGAGTGTGTGTCTGAAGATTCAGTTAATCAGAATTAAGGTTTTGGAGCTTAGATACACAATGCTTTCAAAATATAAGTTAAAGCTATTCTGTATCTTTGTATGTGCAAATGATAATCTCATTTCATGTTTTGAAATGCTTTGGATTTACTCCATTCAGTTGCTCTTTCAATACTAATTTTCTTATTCACCTTTCCTAAAGAACTGAGGTAAAAAAACCTGATGTATGACCCTCGTATCACATTTGGGAACTTCAGAATCTACAATTTTGCTATTTTTAAGTACATTGCATGTACTTTCCTTCTGTGTATTCCTCTGGGGTTTTCCAAGAGGGAGGATGTGCTCATTGAACTTTATGGTATTTCTTGTTTGCTATTTAAGAAATTTAGTACCAATAATATTATCCTGGTTTTGTTAAGCATAGAAATACACATACCCATGATTTTTACCTGCAAAAGGAATTCATCCAAGTCAGGGAGATAAATTTAAAAAATGCAATAATACTCTAATAGCTGTATTTATCTTTGTCTCTAAGGATTAAATGTCAAAATTTTTAATGGGTGTTTTAATAAAATTGTAAGCAAGGTATATCCAGCAGCAGGTTGAAGGAGGTTATTCTCCCCCTTTCTTCAGAACTCATGAGACCACCTGGAGTACTTCATCCAGCCCTGGGGCTCCCAATATAAGGAGGAAATGGACCTCTTGGAGAAAGTCCAGAGGAGAGACACTGAGCAGATGTCTGGAACATCTCTCCTTTGAAGATAGGCTGATTGAGCTGGGGTTGTTCTACATGAAGAAGAGAAACGAGACCTTATAGCAGCCTTAGGGTACCTAAAGGGGTCTACAAGAGAGCTGGAGAGGGACTTTCAACAAGGGCATGTAGTCATATGGCAAGGGGGAATGTCTGTAAACGGAAAGACTGTAGGTTTAGATGAGATATTGGGAAGAAATTATTCACTGTGAGGATGGTGAGGCACTGGAACAGGTTTCCCAGAGAAGCTGGGGATGCCCCATCAGTGGAAGTGTTCAAGGCTAGGATGGATGGAGCTTTGAGCAACCTGATCGATTTGACACCATGTAAGGTCTCATCTAGACTTAAGTTCTCAAAAAAGTAGGACAACTGGCTTTCCTATTTTCTTTCTCCCTCATCTGAAACTCCAAGCTGAAGAACACAGGATCACTAGACTATCAAGTTCTTGTTACAAAAGAGGAACAGCCTATTTTCATCTGTAGGAAGTAAAAAAAAAAAAAAAAAGACATTGCCTTATTGCCTTTTCCCTTTTCACTGGTATTTCTGTAATGGTTCTTCTACTGCTGACTGGTTTTGCTTTACCAAGTTGCTGCATCTTGTTGCTGACTGTTCCTGAACTGCAAAGATCAGAGTTAGTTGATTTCTATGTATCGTCAGTGTTGGTCCCATTAACAGACAATCTCTGTTCTACATCCTCCACCCCTTGTTTAATTGAAATTCCTAGATGTCTGTCTGTTATGTGAACCCTGGATGTCTTCATCACACTAGCTCTTTTATTTGTATTACTTTTGTGCTTTTGCATGATTTCCATATAAAATCTGTGACATTTTTGTACTTCAACAGCCATAAACCAATGTTACAATAATAGAAAATAAATCTGTACTTTCTGAATGCTGATTTAAGCATACTTTAAAAAATTTTATAAACCACTGGTATACTGATTTGTTGTATCAGGCTGTTGACATATTCAAAGCACACAGAAGAGGAAGTGAATGTGAAAAGAAGAAAGTATTTTTGAACTTAGCATGACAGGCATAATTTTTCTGTTACTCTTTCAGTGAGCTACTGACACAGTTGGTCACTAAAAACTTTGAGCCTGAATCCAAATAACAAAAGCATTGACTTTGAAAAGACCTAAGCATGCAAATAACTTTCATCTCATGAATACTACTATTGATTTTGATGAGACTGTAGAAGTTCATAAAGTCCTGTGGGTGCATAAGCTTTAGGATCCAAGCCCCAGGCCAGAGATGATCTCATTATTTTTGTGTTTGAGATTCTATAAGACAACAAAGAACACACCTCACAATTCAGTTCACATTTATCAATGGTACTTTCTTTTTATTATTTTTTCTTTCCATGTATAGAATTCCAGTTTTACCACAGATAGAATAAAAACTGGCAAAGGACCTAATTTTGCCTTTGGCTAAGAAATATAATGAAAATGAAAAAAGGTCTTAGTCATGTCAATGTAAATATGCACATGATGAATATGTCAGAATACATTAATTGTGTGCCACCTAGAGAATTGATAATAACATTACTAATGCTATCATCACAACTTGTGGAAAAAAAAAAGATGTGAATATCTTTTCAAGTAATAGGGATTTCTGAAGTGAAACTGAGGTGTCTTATGCTATTTCCTAATAATTTAAGTATCTGTGAAGGCAATTGTGTCAAAATCTGGTGAGTTACACCACTTTTTGACCCTGATAAATCATAATCTGAAACATATCCATCTACTGTGTGACTCAGTAATAGCTGTCTGGAGGACTTCATCTTGTTCATGAATCATAAAATATAAATGAGAGAGGGAAGGCACAGGGTTCCTTGACCTTAGTCAGGTTTTGTAAGAATCCAAGGGACTGTGTATGTATAACAGCCATATGTCACAGTCTCTAAGTCAGAATTGATGGCTGACAGGTCATATTTATTTATAATACTTAAAAATACTGTACTAGATGAAAATAGGCATACTACCAAAGCATACCTTAAGTCATGAAACCTTGATATTTTTTTTTTATTTTTGTCTTTGCTGCATCAATATTGCAGTACTCTGAACATTTAGACTGTCTAAAATATGGAAAGGGAAAATAGATGCATTTTTCATGCGCTTCATATGACTTTCTTGGTGGTTCATAGAGTCAGTTTCCAGTGTAAAATCAGGTAATGTAGAATCTGAAGTGTATTTGGAGAACACAGCTGGGCAAGTATGCCAGTTGACTATCTGCAAATGTCAGCATGAATTTAAACTGGCCTTGGCCATATCTAGGTGAAGGTGACTGGATTAGGGGACTTGTTTCTGTTCCAGAAAGCTAAGAAATGCTTGAAATTACCACAACAAAAAGTCTCACATCCACTCTTATACCTTCATGAATAGTAATCAGAAGAGATTGTTTCCTCTGAGCTCAACTAAAAGAAAGCTGTTTTCCTACAAACTAATCAAATTCTTTATTTGCTTGTCTTTTTTCTTCTCAAATAACTTGATGCTGTTCATATAAAAGCTCTTTATGTAAGTCTGTTCATTTTTTTTTCTTGTGAATAGTCTTTTAATAAAAAGAGAGCACTATAAAAGCTGGCAGAATTATAGGACTGAAAGACAAAATTTTGAATTTTTCAAAATTCTGTGCTTCTGTTTAACTCTCCATTTGATAAAAATTGAGCTATAGCATTCTTAGCAGCAACATTTACTAGTTTAAACACAAATTCTTTATATTTCTTCTATAATCTGAACTAAAAATATTAAATTAGTTGCCAAAACCATATACTTATTCTTTATGTACTGAAATCTTGGATTCCAATGTATCCTTATTTTGCTTAGTTTCAATGATTATCAGAGTTTTCAAGAGTCATGGTGAAAATCTTTTAACAAAATATTTTGCCTCCTCTTTTTCTACATTGCTTCTATTTTTAAAAACACTATTAATATTTCACTTGTTAAGAATTCCTATTTCCATTTGACCTTGAATAAAACCATCAAGCACATTTTGAATTGGTGACTGATAATTAATACCTTAATCCCATAATTGATAAGTAAATTAAAATGCTACAAAAAGTTGGACACATCTACTACTGCATCTTTCAATTTTAATACTTCTCTTTCTTTGCTACCTAGTATTGAGAACTTGGTCTTAGAGGTTTTTTTCAGTTTGCTTTTGAGCATTTACTGCATATTTTTACTGATCTGAAAGCTGATTTCAAATGTGATGGGTATCATATAGTCACTCTTTTATTATCACACACCTTAACTGTGCATTTCAATAGAGATCATACCCTTTTGTCAGATGATGTTATGCCATTCAAATAGGTTGCTTCCAGATTGAATTTTAGTCAATGCAACCACTTGGTGTTTAGTAATGATAGTTTTTATACTGGTTCAGATACACATTCCTAAGAAAATAACTTCTCTGCATCACAGGTCACAAAAAGTGATCACTGCAGTGCTTGATTTTAATGCCTCAGGTACCCAGAACTGCCAGAAGAATGCATGTTGAATGTGTATTGAGTACAGGGAGCTAGAGAAAAATCAAAACCACAAATGGAATGAGAAACTACCTTCTTTCATAGAAGCAAAATAAGAGAAAATTACCAAGTTTTACTAAAACAAATCAAGCAGTCTTCCTACTGAAAACCATAAGTGTTTTGATGAAGGTATTGTAAACCCTAAAAAGGAATCTCTAAGATTGTTTTCATGAAATGCAGTATCAAAAGGAATGCTATCAGCAGGCACAGACAGTACACATAGACATGTGTATCTGCATTAATTGACCACCTCTTTCTGCTGGAGTAGGATCAGGCAATTAAAAGATTAATTACAACAGAGAAAGGGTAATGTATGCAAAAGTCCTGTAATAAGAGCCCCACATGGATGCTGAATTCTGTGGATGCAAATTGTTAAGCAGCACAAAGAAATAGTTACAATAAGTAGAAGGCATGCTGCTGACCTTGTAGAATATTAAAAATATATCACATTTGACAATGACCTACTATAATATGAAAAAGAGTGTGCAGGAATTAGCTTGACTTCATAAAAAGTCAAAACTTCAGGTTTGACTTCAGAAATTGGTTTTTAAAGTATTTTGGTGTGTGCTCTTCACCCAGTGTCCCTCTCCTTAATGTGGATTTATCAACTTAGTGTTTTTTAGCTCCAGTTTCCAACTTCAGTTTAATGTACTTTATTAAGAAACATTCAGTAGCTAGAGAACAACATGAATTTGTCAGTGTAGTTCAGTTCAGATTCAATTCACATATTTTTCACGTTTTATTTTCTTCATTATTTTAACTGTTTGGGATTTTTTAATACAACTTATATTTTCTTCATAATACTCATGTTAGGCATTTCTTTTTAGCATTTTTTTATTATCAGTGTAGCATAGCTGGGAAAAGCTTCTTAAAGTTTTATACTGATAGATTGATTTTAGAACAGTGCATAATACATTTTTAAATTCCAAGGCTTACCTTTCACTTCAGGGCCTTTAAAATGTCTTATACATGTCTACCACTATATTTTTATAAAAATATTTAAATTTGCGTGACTTGATGTTAATTAATCTCCATTTGTAGTGAAGTTGTCTATTGATTTTGGCTGGGATCAGAGTTATTTTCTTCATAGCAGCTACTATGGTGCCCTGTTTTGGATTTGTGACCAAAACAGCATTGATAACCCAGGAATGTTTCAGTCATTGCTGAGCTGGGCTTACACAGCATTTTCACTCTTCACAATACCCACAGTAAGGAGATGGAGGAGCACAAGAATTTCTGAAGTTTAATATCTCAAAACATTTGCCCATTTGTGGAAGCATCAGGGTACTTTGGTAAGGCCAGGTTTAAACCTCCCAGGGGGAGGAGGTGAGTTTTTGTGTGTGTAATGGCCAGTCTGCATAAAGACTGAGGGGGTGAACTGGCACTGTCTGGAGACTACAAACCAGGCTTTGAGGCAGATGAGAGGCAAATCTTGCAAGTCAAGATGGTGCCTCTTGTCATGCTAACTGCCCTCCCTTAAACAGCACAGTTGTAAAAATCCCCCTCCTATCTCCAGGGAAGGTCTGATGGGCCATGACTGCCTCAACTGAGCTGACATGAGAGGCAGCTCTCATGTTTTAGAAGGTGTCAAAAAATGTCAAAGGTCCCCAAAGCACCTCCAGATTGATTTCTGAGGCCTTGTACCAAAGGACTGAAAGCTTCTTACTCCTAGAAGAGGTACCAGACGGTTCCCAGCTTAGCCTGAGTATAGTTTAACTTGCCAGACTTTGTATTCTGTGGGCTTCTTACCCCAGTCCGGATGGACCACCACTTCGACCAAGGGAAAGCTGAGATGCAACCATCAAGTCTCATCAGAAGATCAATGGATGGTGGTTGTGTTTCTTTCTACTCATATCCTTTCTTTCTCTTCCTTATGCATTTTCCTAGGTAATATTTTTATGCTTTATATTGCTATATTGCTATAGATAATAATAACCAAAAGACTACATAACTACTTTCCACTGCAACTAAATTGTTCTAAAACAAGCCCTACATATACATATATGTACAAGTACTGATAATTCCGTGTCATTTTGCTTTAATCCAACCCAAGGGATCTATTAATAAAAACCTGGGTTGCTCTCACTGCTGTGGGGACAGCTTATAGCAGGGGGGATGTTCAAAGTGGTGGCATTTTTTTCCCAAGTCATTGTTTCATGTATGATGGCTCCCTGCTCTCCTGTGGATGGCTGAAGGCATGCCTGGTGAGTTCCTTGCTCTGCTTTACTTGTGCACTTGGCTTTTACTTTCCCTATCAAACTGTTTTTATCTCCATCCATGAGTTTTCTCAAGGTTACTCTTCCACTTCACTTTGACATCCCACCGGGGCTGAGTGCATGAGTAGCAATTTGGGGCTGAGCTGCCAGCTGAGGTTAAGACAAGACAAGCTCTAAAGGAAGGATGAACATTTCAGGCTTTGACTCTTGAATAATTACTAAAAAAAATGTGTATAAAACCATCCTGTCTCTACTACTTCTATTCAGACTATCCATTTTTATGAATTCACTGAATTTTGCTTCAAAGAAACAATAATAATAAAAAAACCTCCAAACCTTTTGTATAATAAGATGTTTTTATTTTTCTTATGAATATGCATCTTATGACATAGGAACAACCTAAAGGCTTTCACACAATTATTAAGTATGTCTGAGAACCTTTAGATTAAATCCAGTCTCTGCAACTTTATTTATAATCGTCATCAAATGAAGGCATAGAGATGTCCTATCTTTAACTGTCAGTGGAAGTCAGTAAGTTCATAAACTATGCCTAAAAATGTCCTAAATAATAAAAAAAACCCATTAATAAATAGTTCTCTGAACTATTCAATAAATTACTGTCAACGAATTGTAGAGGTTTCTTCAGCTTCTTAGCACATCAACACAAGGTTGTTTGCTTCTATGGAATAGCTAAATCAAAAAATTATTAGCTTTGCATGTTAATGTCATTTCTTATCCTCATTTTTACATAACTGCATTAATTGAAGTTATTCATTTAGTCTATGAGAAGATAAACACTAGGTAGTGTTCATCTCAGGTCATGACAGCTTTTTAATTACTTGAAAAATTTAAAACAGGGACCTGCACAATTAAGATCTACGTAAACCTTTTCCCAAATAAGCAGAATAAACCTAACTAAAATTAAAGCCTAACCAATATTTCCTCAGATGAAGTTATTCTGTTGTCTCCCTTACATACATTTTTAACACATCTAATGACCCCTTACCAACATGCAGGTGCCTCAAAAAGTTAGACTTATGGATGAAATTATCTTCAGTTCTGTTTATCCTCAGTCCTCAATGTGTCTACATAATAACAAAAATAAATAAATTAAATTAATTTGGACACTTTAATGAAAAAATCTAGCTTAGTAGCAAACAAAATCTAGACTAATTTTGCCAATATAATGCAAGTACAGGGTATCAGGTAAAACTCCTTTTCTNTAAGTGTTCCTTTCATTAATACTGTTTTTTTTTTTTTTTTTTCTCATACATTCTCCCCTACTACTAGACCCTTAATCTGAATAAATGACAAGGGATCTCAAGGGCCCAAACATGTCTTCACTACACTCTCATAATTTCACATCTGTACTTCGCAGTTCATAACAAATGAAAACATTATCTCTTTTTAAAAACAAACTAAGGGGGAAAAGTTCTCTGTTTTGTTACTTAATGGCATGTTCAATGCAGAAAATGAGATCTGTATTAAAAGCTATGCCTCTGAAATTCTGATATAATATTTGAATCTGATATATTTGAATCATCAAGTCCTTTAGCAGAAGCATGCTTTCACATGGCAAACCATGTGAAATTTCACTAAAACTTAATGGAAGGGAGGGTGAAGATCATGGTATTTGAAGGGAAGAAGCAATTTGACACAAGATCGCTATATCAAAACCTTCCTGTTTCTATATGTGATTACATGCTGCTAGTCTAGACTGCACAATGGTTTTTTTCATATTTGTTCTTAACAGATTTTAGACTGTGCTCATATAGAGAGTTGGTTGGTTTGGTGGCTAAAATAAGAAACTTAACTTTTTTTTTCCCTTTTCTTTAAGTCACACAGATTATCTGAATGGACCCGAATGAAATATATAATTTGCAAATATTTTACATCTGTATTTCTTCTGTGAGTAAATCACTCTCTCAGAAAGTTCACGTGACTTTTATTTTGGGCAAAGAAATTATTCATCTGAAAATTTTCTCTTAATCCTGACTAGCATTGCACAATATTAGACTCCTGAAGTCCAAATATACTTAGTTTGATTTCTTTGATTCATACTTATTGAATAATATATATTCCTGGAAAACTGCTGGGTAGAAAGCACCACGTTCACATTTTTTCACACGTAGGGTTACTATGGTGGTTAAAGTTCTTTTTCTATGCTTGGGTGTCTCTCATGGATCCTTAGGGAGAATTCTGCCTTTAATATTCAAAGCTCTTTATAGGACTAGACTGTGCCATTTCAGACTGGATAACATTTTCTTTTCCTCAGGTTAACCCTGATTATTAGTGTGACCTGATGATAGACAGGTAGAAAATTGCAGAAATAATGTGATGAATGTTAATTTTGGTCTTTCTTCTCTACTGCAATAGTCTGTCTATTTTATTAAGCAGGACTTGTGAAGGTTGAACCATTTTTAGTGGTTGTAAAGAATAAATGGATGCTTTTTGTTTGATTTTGCTTATGATATGCAAGTAGTGCTCACAACATCTTTGACAAGCATCAGATTTTGACAACAATTTGTCACAATATTAGGGGGAAGAAGGTAATAAAATATGTTCTAATTTGACTGCTTAGGTATCTTGATGTGTTGTCTGGGTATCCAAGCAAGCATTCAGTAATTTTGTTTTTCCTCTGAATATCAGATCTATTAGAAAACAATAGGAGTCAGCTGCATTCCCTGAGGCTTCTCACGCATCCGATTTCCCTCTCAGTAACCTTTCAAAATCAGTCACAGATGGTCTTATTCTAGATTATACTGGCATCTAACCTTTGTAAACTTGGACACTGGAGAGAATTAAAAAAGCAAAGTGTAAAAAGAGATACAATCTTCAATTTCAAAATGTTATCATTTCTGAAAGCAACAACGATTTCATGACCTATAAAGTTCAAAGTTGTGCTAGCTTACTTTGCCCTTCACTTCTCTAATCTTTTAACCTTGATCGTTGTTTATGCTTGGCCATATTATTTCTTAATTTCTCACTTTTAAAATATTTTTTTAAATGCAGAATAACTATTTAGATGCAATTTGAAATGTTATGAGTTCATGGAGATATTATAAGTTCATGGACAAAGAATTCCTCAATATTAGGAATATAAAGCCCTGTTGAAATACACTGAACTACTCTAATTAAATGCAGTGGGCTATGTTGCCCCTTACTACAGACTTCAACTTGAATCTGGTAGATTTGGTCACCATAACAGAGTTCAAGCTCTGATTCTAAAGTCACTGGCTTCCTTAAGCAAAGGATCATAATAACATATCATATTTAGCAGATAACCAAAAAGAGAAAAGTTGAGAAAACCTTCTGTGTATTCTTAAAGATGCTTTGCCTGTTAAACTGTGTTTATCTCAAGCTGTGAATTTTTCCACTTTTACCCTTTCCATTCTCTTTCCCATCCCACTGAGAGGCAGCGAATGAGCAGCTGGGTGGGGCTGAGCTGCCTACATTTGGACAGTAGTCCACAACACAAGCCAGAGCTTCTACCATAACTACCAAAAGGATAGCATGGCCAAAACATTGTCTAGATGTCAAAAAACCCAAGCCCTCAAACCCCAAAACTAACAAAAACCTTCTGTAATTGTTAGGTGCTAATATAAGTATCTCAAAGACAAAGATTTATTGTATTTTCTAATAAAAGAAAATATGTCTTCAGGATTCAGCAGAATTATAATTTTCCCTGATAATTATCACTTGATATATATTTTAAAAATTATAACCCTCCACAAAATAAACAAACAACCATTCCCCAACAAACAAACAAACAAACCCAAACCACAGGCTCATTTCTGTTTAAAAGTTTGCTTGGAAAATAGGAGAGGAACACAGGACAGATGGAAAAACTGCTTTTTTCTTTTGAATGGTTTTCATTGTGAGCAGATTCATCATCTTTTCCTGGTACCATGGTGAGCACATCTAGAGAGTTTGAAAGTAGAAAGAGCTCACATGAGATTGAGATTATTTCCTTGGGAAGAGACTTTCTGAGCTTCAGAGATTCCTGTTGCAGTGTGTTATCGGACTTTAAAGGTCTCTCTGTCATCTTACAGCTATACTGGTGCTCCCTTCTATTTCATACAGTAATAAAATGGGGAAAGAAAATTACTCAGCAGGAGGATAGTACTGGGGTAAAGTCATACTCTTATTGCAGTGTTTATACCAGCTAGGGAAAGCTTGTCTTATTTCATCCTTTCTTTCCCTCCCCCCACCCCCTTTTTTAATTGTTCAAATGTTGCTTTACCAAATTACTGTATGATCTCATGAATAAGAGTTGATCCATACAGAGGACAAAGATCTACCATTTAGCTATCTTTTATCTCTGTTTTCTTTCTCCTTTCTATGGCTTTTCTGTAGTTTTCATTCCAAAGTTTAATTCCATAGTGTATGGATCATGATGAGGGGAGGTGGAAAGAACTGGTAGAAGGTAATCTTACACATACATCATGCATCCACTGCTGCTTCTAAACTTTCACTTTAGAATTCATTTGCAGTATCTTCTGCAATTCCTATAGAAGTGGTAAATGATGTATGAAATGAAATATTTTTGTTGACTGATTGTACTGAGAATTCAGAGAATAATTTTATAGCCACTGCTGAGGCATATTTATCTTATTTGCAATAATACTTGATATTAAGATGTGCTGTCAAGAATTTACTGGACTAAAATGTTCTAGAAAATTAGGGCAAGGCAGTTCTAAGTCAAATAGACTGTTCTCAGAAAAATCAAGAGAAAAGAAAAGCAGTATTGTCACTGAATAACCCAATTGTTAGGCTTCATATTGGAAGTAGGTCACTTTTTCTGAGGAAAGATGAGATTGCCCTAGAGATGGAGTAATGTAAGGTTAGGGGAATGATTTGGGTATTAAAAATCCTTATTAGAAGTTAAGCTTGCACCTATTATGAGAGGCAGAGATCAGGGACTATAATACCATGTAATAATAATTATGATTACAAGAGAAACAGAATTCAACCAGATGAAGAATCAAGTGTTTATTTCTTATATGTAAATCTATGTTCTGTGATTTAACTGTTTCTCTTGAATTACACTCAAAAGTTTTTCTTTTAAAGTACTGAGAGATGAAGACTCAAAGCAGCCTATTAGATATAGGCTAGCTTGACTTCATCAGCTTGTGTGAACTGGTAGGGCTAGAGTGTGTGAAAAGTAGGTGTAAAATCATTATTTTTCAGTAGTCTGTCTTACTTTTTTTAATAGTAACAAGAATAGCAAAGTATTTTCTATTAAGGTGAGTGAATACACACACATGCACGAATGTTAATATCTGCAATTTTGTGATATAATCTGCTCGCTTGATCTACTCAGATTTGCTCTCATCTTCACAGCTGCTGTGACCAGTGTCACTGCTGTTGAGGTCCTTAGCTTACTGGTCTAACTGGTGCTCTCTGGTGCTGCTCTTTTGACCTCTGCACTTGAAACTGTCAGTGCTGACAGCTGACAGGTTTTTGCAGAACTAAAGTCAAACACCTTTTTCTCTGCTTTAGAGGTGCACACCTTGCTTCACCTGTTTTTCTAATCTCTAATATAGAGGCAATAAGAAGAAATAATTACATCACAAACACTGATGCTGGGTTTTTTAATTCCCTTTCCTGAAGATTTTCAGTAGAACTTTGGTGACTTCACTATTGTGTCCTTAAAGCAGTCAATACATCTTACTATGTTTTAATGATTCCTTGAATGCTTACTGTGGTAATTGCCTACCCAGTTCTTTGAGTTCATGAAAAAGATTTAATTATAAGATTAGAAATATTGTAAAACAGAGAAGTGTGAGAATGTTCCCACATTTCTTCCAAACTGTAATTTTTTATTGGGTTGGAAAATGATCATTGCCCATCCTATGTATATTTTCTGGAGTCTCAAAGTGTAAACTGAAATCTACAATCAAAGACATCATGTATTATTCAGAAGATGGTTTCCAATTTAATTTTTTTTTGGTCGCTTTTCACAAGAAAGTGAAAAAATATATATAGACATTCACCCTTAATTGTTCTTAACCATAATAGACAGAACTGAAAGGAAAAATGCTTTATGAATTCCTAATTTCTCTTGTGTAAACAAGCAAATTTTTTAAAATACAGAACAAGTACTCACCTTTTCAAGTAACCAAACCATGACATATAAACTTATATCTTTTTTATCTGTGATGAACACATAGTTACTTAACACCAGAAAAGAAATTTTAATTAAAATGTTTTTTTGTTTAATTCTTCTTGTTGTCCCACAGTTTCATCTATTTTTTTCCCCTCCTTTCATTTTAAGGCCTATATTTCCTGTTCTTCACTTGGTAATAGCTGATGCTGTACTTTGATAAACTTGGTCTCATTAAGTGTTAGTGTCTGGTGCAGCCCCAGTAGCCCTGAACAAGACTCGTCAGAGGCACAGAGCAGATCGAAAAGCAATTAGCATTCCGGCTTGTGATAATTACCCACAGTATGGGAGGCTTATCCAAGATGTAGTTTCCACTGTGTCTAATAATAGGATTCTTTAAACACTGATATATTTTCATGGAGACACCAGTGCTCTCATTTCAATTCTGTCACTTATCTCAGATAGGGGAAATAAACATCCCTCACACATTTTTTTCTGTCATAAAGAAAAGTACACTGCTGCTCTGACAACTTGTAGTGTCACCTAAAAGTCACCTTGAATCATGTTTTAATCAACTGGAACAAGGCAACATCTCATTTATTTCTGCAGTTTCCTTGCTCTGCAATGCACTGATTGCCGAGACAGAGAAATCCAAATTGAGCTCTGATTAAAATGGAATGAGGATGCAGATGCTGCCGATGGTTCAGAGGGGCACTGTGCTCTGTGCTAGGAAAGGTCAAGGTGATTCGAGTTCCAATTAAAACAGAAAGATTTACTGCAGTTTGTGAATATATTGCATTGAAGAAACTTTGTGCCGTGACAGGTTGAATAATTTCTGAATAATTTTTCTTTTATCTATTATCTTTTATTATCACAAGAGCTTGCTTAAAAACAAGTCAGTATTTTTTGTACTCTTCAGGAAGATCCAATCCTGTTCTCATGAAAGCATTGTTTCAGAAGCTTGAAATCATCCATCACGTCTCATTTGTAATCCATACTCTAAAGTGGTTTGACATTTTTGTCAATTTTAATTTACTCTTGATTTTTAACATCTGTATAAACAAATAATTAGTTCAAATGCTTTTATTTTTAACTTAATCAAAAGATGCGATACATAAATGAATTGGTAGTTGGCTAGATGGGCTAGAGATGAGACACCCATGTTGTCTTCAACTCTTAGCTAAATATAGCTGAAGACCAAGTGATTACAATAACAATCCACATCACACAGAGATTTTAAAAATAGACATTGATGGTTGAGTTCCAGTATACTGAAATTATAACTCATTATTTTTACACCTGGGCTGTGTCAGTTACAAGACAATCCATTTATTGGTAACATTTTACAATGGATGAAATTTCCTACTAATTCAAGCGTACTCCAGTTAACCCCATGCCCATAAATATGAAAGAAACAACATGATATTATTCTTAGCTGCAGAAAGCATGTTTAGAGTTTTGGGAGAACAGTTCTGCCATATTATTGAGCTAGAAAGTGTAATAATACTGTCTGTAACTGTAAGGTTACCTCATAAAATATTTTTTTTTCTCCTACTCTTTATTTTATTATTTTTTTATTTATTTGCTGTTTTCTTTCTGAGAACGTGGTAGATCAAAGGTTCAGTCTTTCTGTATGACTTTGGCTGTTAAGTAGCTTAGCTTTTATAGACTAGGTGTGGTGAGATTGCAGACTTTGGCTCACCTGTAGTTTCAGTCCTTGACCTAGAATGTTATTCAAAAAAAACATATTTATGCTGTGTTAGAAAATTAAGCTTATCAATCAAGCATTGTCACAAACTGCAATCCCCAAATAACATAAATAAGCTCTGATCTCCGTAGGCTTGGGAAGATAAATTAATATAAGTGGTGTAGGTTCATGGAGGTAACAAGTGTTCTAATGCCCATTGTGCCTCTGAAAATCTTTCCCTTATACTAAAACTACTTTTTACTTTATAACCCATTTAAAATTTCCTGTTGAAATATTAGAGGATGTTACATTATGTCTCATTTTTCTAGAGGATGATATATATAAAAATGGATTGCTTGAATCTACTGACATTAGCAAGAGGAAGTCCACCCATTTTTAAAATAGATGTTTTCTTATGTTCTGCTCTGAAATTTAAAATATTTCTCAGCCCAGTTTTACAAATTCAGAGGAAAATATTTACCATACAGGCATTAGTATTAAGTATTTCTATCCATATTTGAATATTACTAATGAAATTAAATATATTGAATATAGTGCCTGAATCATAGAATCCAAAAATTGACTAGCATGATACCTGACATTTTAATACTACTTAAGGGCTTTAATTTTGAGACTTCATACTCTTTGTAATTCAACAGATATTGGTGTTTAGCCAGGTATTTCAGTGGTTTTCCACTTTACTGAGGCTAGAATTCTGTTAGTAAATGAAGTTGCCTAGAATTTATTTTCTGCTCCTGGCAGCAAGGGACATGCTACCATTTTGGTGTGCCCCCTTTCCATGCTGCATTACTTTAGCGTCATATGTGCACCCTCATATGTTATTGCATGCAAAGTCCTTTCCATGTTACAAAAGTTGCTGGGAGATGTGTTTGCTTCCCTTAGTCCCAGTGGCATCATCTCTTCACCTGTTGTATTCAGCTTAAATTCAGCTACCCTTTGGATGCTTTGAATTATAGGACACTCTAGCTCTTCGGGACAGTAAAATATTCCAGAGTCTTAGTTTGTACATTTGGCATGTCTTTGAGGAAGAAATGTACTAACTAGGCATCTTAAATAATTCTTGGACTAACCTAACTCAAAATGTGGTTGACAGCATATAAAACCAGGCAGATGATATAAATATCTGATCTAGGTAGAGAAAAAGAAAGAAGAAAGTATGCTTGATCTATCTGCAGTAAGAAAGATTTCTCTCCTTCTCCTTCTGATCAGTTTCTGTTTCCCTGTCTTAACTGAGACTGACCTTGCTGCTTGTGAGCCACTCTGAGTAGTGGTGGCTTTGAGGAGTCTTTCCAAACAGCTTCTTTTTCAGGGAAATCATAATGCTGGCTTCAGAGTTTAATTTGCTTACCTTAGAAAATCAGGTAATCTCCTCCAGGTAGGCTGCTTCAAGAGCCCCTGGCCCATGCCATTCCCCAGTCTTTGTACTAGTGTTGTCTGGGAAGGTGCTAATTTGGTGTGCTCCATGCCAAGGCACAGGCAAAGAGTTAGACAATATATAGAAACATATACCAGCACTCAAAGTTAGGACTTGGCCAGGTATATTTTTACTAGCAAAAGCAAAGCCTCAGGGTACAAAAAATGTAATTCTTTTTTTATCACCCTGGAAAGGTAATAGTAAAAAAAAATGTAATTCTTTTTTTATCACCCTGGAATAGTAACTTGGAAACTCAAAAATCTTGTTGTTGTTGGAGTTTTTTCTTAAATGCCTTTGAAATGTTTATTTTATTAAAAGGATTTATAATATTCTGCCTCATAGCCTGGAATAAAATCCATTGTCCCTCAAATACTGTCATTATCATTGGCTATAATCAAAGTGGGATTATATGGACCAATGGCACACTGAGTTTCCTCAATATGCTTGTGAACAGTGTGTTTAAAAAAGTATATTTCATTCTGTAGTAAACATTTTGTGCTTTATTAACTAGTGGGAAAAGGAGTGCATGAAAAGGCTGTCTTCAATTTTATTTGTATTTATTGAAATTTATAAGTCTGGATAATCTACTTTAATGTTGATTGTATTGACAATAAGTGTCAAGCTTATACACAGATGGTGCAGTCTTCCTCTGCTACACAAAGGACCTATATCTGAAGAATTAACAGAAGCTCTGATTACTTATATGTTGAATATTCAAAGTTCCAGTTACTTAAGAAAGATGATATCAAACTAATTTCACACTAAAAAAATTGCCTCATCTACCCCTGTGTACTTGCTGCTATTTTATTTGCAAAAGCTGAATTGCATCTTATAAATTAGGAAGCATAATTTTACTTCCTACAAAAAAAAAAAAAAATTGTGAACTAAAAGCCAGGTTAAAGTGTGTGTTCAATTACAAATTTTTGATATTACAGATTTGGAGTTAGGAAGCACTTCAGTCCAGATTCTCAGGTGATTTTTTTGTGAACCTCCAGTGGTACAAGTTAAATTTGTTATGCACTTTTTATTACAGGCCTTAGCCTCATCCAATATTTTTAAGATATTGCTTGAAATGTGTGTGTTGAAACTGAATACTGGTGTAAGAAATGAAACCCTGAGATCTGCAGGAGTTTTGTTTTTCTTTCCACCCTGCTGGAACATTAGCCATGTTGTATTTGAGTTCAGAGTATCTTTGCTGCAGAGAAGCCCAGATGAGCTTCTGATGCTTGTTTCTGCTGAAGTGTATATTTTGTGTGCCCTTGGTCATTGTGAAGGTTCCATGAAATGTGCAGTCTTACACACTGAGGATGATTATGCTTTTCTATGGTGAAAAGGTCTGTCTCATGACTCTCCAGTGCATGTCAATGGATGCTGAGTACTTGTCATCTCTTAAAATATCTGTAATTTTATTTTGCCAAGGATTCAGGCCCAGGTTCTGCATCTCACAGTATACTTGCATTTTGCTGAAGCAGAAAGATTCTACCACTTTACATTGCACATCAGGGTCTATCCTATTTGAAAGGAAAACATGTCCTTTTGTGAAAATTTGTGCTGTATAAATGCTGTATTTTTTTTTTCTTTACAGAAGAAAATTGTTTCATTCTGTCTTGGAAACTGTGAACTGATGATTTAATATGTATGATTGTTGCTGTAATTTTTTCATTCTTCTCTGACACATATAAGAAAGGGCTAGATACTTGATTCTTTTATATTTCTTTTAGGCTATCAGGAGCTTTCAAATAGAGCTTCAGTAATTTAGAAAGACTAGATTGATGTAAAGCAAATCTTAACTTTGATTATTTCAGCCTTGCACTGTCCACAAAAACTGCATATTTCTGTCTTTCCTTTGAACTTTGGTAAAGCACAGAGAATATAGAACAAGTTTCTACTTGAAAAGATGATTGTTAGCTAATTCAGTGTGTAAATTATATGATGACTGAAATATTTCAGTGGGATGCTTTGAGTTACAGAATAAATTGCCACTAACAATGTCAAGTATCTGCTCTTGTAACACTCAGACTTTTACTTATTCTTCTAAAGATTCAGGGAGAAGGAAGAAATACTGTTGATATGGGTAAACATAAAAAATAAGGCTATAGATCACCAGCTGATATAAAGTAATAAAGACCCATTTACCTTGAAATTTTAGAATGCATTTAAACTCAGTTGAGACTCTGACCCTGTAATTTTTTCTGCTTTCCAGTATCATACAGTATGACCTTGCTTGAATTTGTTCTCATGAACCTTCTTTGGTTGAATGAAAAAGAAAATCTGATTATGTGTTGAATACACTGCGATGAATGTGTAGAATTTACTTCTTTATAGAAAATTTATGTCTCTTTAAAGTCCCCATCTTCTCTTTTTCTTTTTCTTTTTCTTTTTCTCTTTCTTTCTTTCTTTCTTTCTTTCTTTCTTTCTTTCTTTCTTTCTTTCTTTCTTTCTTTCTTTCTTTCTTTCTTTCTTTCTTTTTCTTTCTTTCTTTCTTCTCTTCTCCTCTCCTCTCCTCTCCTCTCCTCTCCTCTCCTCTCCTCTCCTCT